>JAJOZX010008316.1:142500-191194 GCA_023014485.1 Bathynomus jamesi
ACCTTAATTGGTTCTCCCTTAATGTGTATACTAAATTTGGTGGAGATTATCCTAGCCATTTAGGTGTGTATAAACGAACATAGAACACCATCATCATCATACCCAACATATACTATAAATAAAATCTTCTTCTTCTTCTTCTTCTTCTTCTTCTTTATCGGCAGCATTTTCCACGCCTAAGTTGGGTCGCTGTCCCTAATCCGCCTTCGCCACTCATTTCTGTCCAACGCCACATCCGCCACCAGATTTCGCTCCCTCATATCACCCTCCACACACTCTTTCCATCTCATCCTCGGCCTTCACCTTCTCCTTCTTCCAGGTGGTTCCATCTCCATAATTCGTCGCTCAACATATTCCTCCTCTCTCCGCATGACATGGCCAAACCATCTAAGCCTTCTCTCTTGTGCTTTCTTTGACACCTCTATTACTTTCGTCGTTCCACGAATAAATTGATTTCTGATTTTATCTCTTCTCGTAACCCCACACATCCATCTCAACATCCTCATTTCTGCTACATCCATCCTTTTCCCCAGATTCTTCTTCATAGGCCACGTTTCAGCATCATACAACATTGCAGGCCTCACTACCGCCTTGAATACCTTCCCTTTCAATTTCATTGATATTCTTTTATCACACAGTACCCAGACACCTTCCTCCAATTATTCCATTCTAATTGTACTCTATTATTCACTTCCCTTACCTCTCCACCATCCTCTACCCACAATCCCAAATATTTAAAACTTTCCACCTTCTTCACCACCTCATCTTGGAGTCGCACCTCATCTCTCTGCCCCTGTCCCGCATTGTACTTCATGTACTCTTTCTTCGCCCTATTAATTTTAAAATCTCGGTTTTCCAGTGCTGCCCTCCACCTTTCCACTTCCTCTCCTCTCTGCTCTCTGCACACAAAACCACATCATCAGCAAAACGCATACACCATGGTGCCTGCTCCCTCACCTCCTCCGTCATTACATCCATAACAATGTTGAAGATGTATGGGCTCAGGGCCGATCCCTGATGGACATCAACTTTCACTTCGAAACCTTCTGTCAATCCTGCGCTACATCGTATTTGAGTACATGACCCTTCGTACATATCCTGCACCAACCTCACATACTTCTCCGGCACTAATTTTTTCCTTTAAACACCACACCTCTTGCCTCCGTACTCTGTCATACTTCTTCTCTAGATCTATGAACATTAGGTGCAACTCCCTCTGCCCCTCTCTATATCTTTCCATCAACTGTCTAAGTGCAAAAATGGCATCCTTTGTCCCTCTTCCCAGCATGAAGCCAAACTGCTCTTCCGCTATGCTCGTTTCTTCCCTCAACCTGCTCTCCACAATCCGACCCCAGAACTTCAATGTGTGCGCATCAGTTTAATCCCTCGATAATTTGTACATTCCTGGACATCTCCCTTCCCTTTAAATATTGGGACCAGTATGCTTTTCCTCCATTTTTCTGGCACTCTCTCCTGGTCATATATCTTGCGCATCAAATCGCTAAGGATGTCTACTCTTTCCACCCCCAAACTTTTCCAAACTTCCACTGGTATCTCATCAGGCCCTGTAGCCTTCCCATTTTTCATTGCGTCCAATGCTCTCTCCACCTCTTCTCTTCCCACACACATAACCATTCCTTCGTTTGGTAACCCTTCTTCCCTTATCAATCTAAAATTTTCCTAATTCAACAAGCTTTCAAAATAAACCTTCCATTGTGACTTAATATCCTGGATATTAGAGATCACTCCACCATGCTCATCCTTTATTTGCCTTATATGTGTAATATCCTTAGTTGCCTTATCTCTTGCCTTTGCTATTTTAAACACTTTCTTTTGCCCTTCTCTTGTTTCAAGTTCCTCATATACATCTCTATATGCTTCACTTTTGGCCTTTTCCACCGCAGTCTTAGCTTCTTTCTTCGCTCTCCTATACCTCTCTTTGTCTTGGTTTTCCCCTGCGTTAACCCATGTCTTCCACGCTTTTTTCTTCTCTCTCATTTTATCCTGCACTTCTTCACTCCACCACCAAGTTTCTTTATCTTTCTGGCGGTTCCCAGATGACACTCCCAGCACCTCTCTTCCTTCTTTCTTTATTACCTTAGCATTTTCCCGCCACCAGTCATCAACGTCGTCCAATCCCTGTGTTCTTAATTCCCTCATTACCATCTCTCTAAAGGCCTCCTTGTACTCTTGTTCTTTCAATTTCCACCATCTGATTTTAGGTACAATATTTGGCCTACCTCTTCTAGTTCCATTTACCCTTAGGTCCATTACCACAACACAATGTTGTGGTATTACTTCTTCACCCGGGATTACCTTACAATTCACAACTTCTTTCAACTTAGATCTTGAATACAGCATATCGTCAATCTGGGATTCACGTCTGCCACTCTTATACGCAATCAAATGTTCTCGTCTCTTTTCGAAGAAGGTATTTTCAATTGCCATATCATATGCTATTGCAAAATCAATTATTCCTTTCCCATTCTGGTTCCGTCTACCCACTGCCTGTCCACCTACTCCATCGTTGCCATTCCCAACATGGCCAGTGAAGTCTCCTCCGATCACTACATACTCATGGTCAGGCATAGCACGCATTTTCTGGTCAACCCCGCTCCAAAAATCCTTCTTTTCCTGCTCATGACATCCCCCTGCGGTACATACACACTCAATATATTTACCACATCTCCGCCGCATTCACTTTTCACCTTGATCATTCTATCATTCACTCGTTTGACCTCTAGTATATTCTCCTTCACTTCTTTCGAGAGAATATCCCTACACTATTCCTTCTCTGCTCTGATGTGCCACTATAATAATTTATAGCCAGCACCAATCTCCCTGGCTTTATTCCCTCTCCATCTAGTCTCCTGAACACACAACATCTGCATCCACCACCTCCCTTTCGCGTCCCGTCATGCTACCAACATTCAGCTTTCCGAATCTCACTCCCATCTCTCCCTGAGCTCCCTTCTTTAGCTGTACCCGCTCACGATACAGTAACCCCCGTCCATTTTCCGCAGAGTTAGGGCGATATGTCTGCGCGTCGCCTCCAGGGTACGCCTTAGCTCTATTTGCTCTATATTCATCGGCTGTCATTCCATAAGGTTTTGGCAAAGGTTTTACGGCCGGATACCCTTCCTGACGCCAACCCTCCCCATTTATCCGGGCTTGGGACCGGCATGAGTACCCCGATTTGGGCACCCATGGCTGGTCACAATAACTTATAACAAAAGAATGTTTATATACTATAAATAAGATCATCTCTCGGTAAAGGTTAAAGCGGGAAAAAATTTAAGTGTTGCCAGATACTATTTAAATTTTATGCGCAGAGAGATTTCGTTGCATCTGAGGAACTGTTAAGAACTGTAAAAATGAGAGGTATTCAGTAGCTAGATATTTCTGCGTTGATCAACTTCGCTCAACAATGGATCACAATATATTAATTAATGACTCTTTTTACCTGTTTTTCCGACGCAGAATGAGAATAAAAGAAAACTAATTGAATCCTTATTAATTAAAAATACTAATAACTTTAACAATAGTCACTATTCTTTAATCTTGATTTTCTTACCAATCAATTTTATTGAAAGTGTAATCTATAAAAACAATTTTGAGAGTTTCAGACGGCAGATGCACGAGGATCTCGAGGGTAATTCCTCTTTTTTTCCTTTTTTTCAACTTCAGCAGTTTTCATTACGTCCAACTGACTTGAAGTCAAGTCGATAAAATTTAAGTCACGAATTTTTTTTTTTTTTTAAGCGTTTAAAACCCTCCCGAAACCCAACATGGCTTTTCAAATGTCACGTGACATTTCGAATAGCCAATCTCATCTTTAGGGGCTGAGATTATGTCGTATATATACTGTATATATTATGTAGGAAGGATAGGCCAAGGGCGAATGCCCTCATAAACGCCCCCACCCCAATAAAAAAAAAGAACAGAGCCAAAATCAGGGTCCAGGGTTTTCGAGAAGCCTGAACACACTGCGTTTGAAAGATTGGAGGTCATAGACAGGGGGAAAGATGGATGGAAGAAGGTTGTTCCAGAGTTGACTGGGGAAGTAGATGGAAGACTGAAAATACCGAATTGATGAGACGAAAAAGGTTTCATTCCACCAGGTCAAGTAGATCTGTGTGGGTTGGGCCACCCTACACATAAGAAGCGTACTTCATATACAGAGGCGGACAAGGCCCTTGTACAGAGACAGCAACTAAGTGGGGGTGAAGAAACTACGGAGCCGGTGCTACACACTAAACCTCTTAGAAGTTGTTTTAGAGAGAGAATATATATGTGATCTTTCAAGTAAAGATCACGAGAAAAAGAAAAACACCAAGAATGTTAAGCGAAAAGAAAGCACTGAGTTGTGTATTGTTGAAGGTAAGGGGATAGTCGTGTGGAAGATTGTGACGAGTAGACAGATGAAGTAACTGAATTTCTGAGGCACTGAAAACCATAAGGTTTTCTCTGTCCCAGTCAGAGATAATAGAAAGATCAGAGGTCAGCTACATCATACCCATCCTACGCGAAGCATTGATTCTCTATTGAGAGGGACACTTTGTGAAGTGGGTGGCCAAGTGAAGAGTGGAATCATCGGTATAGGAGTGGATAGGACAGGAAGTGCGAATTAATAGATCATTGATAAATAAAAGAAAAAAAGTGGGTGACAGGACAGGGCCCTGAGGAACATCACTATTAATAGCTTTAAGAGAAGAACAGTGGCTATCTACAAACGCAGCTATACAGTAGATCTGCCAGAAAGGAAATTAGAGATAAAGGCACAGATAGAAGGATAGAAACCGAAGTAGAGCAGTTTGGAAATTAAGAATTTGGGCCAAACTCTATCAAAAGCTCTTGATATATCTAGTGCAATAGCAAAGTTTACACTGAAAACCCGAATAGAAGATGACCAACAGTCAGAGAGATATAGAAGAAGATCGCCAACAGGGCGTCCCTTGCGGAACCCATACTAATATCTGAAAGAATATTGTGAAAGGAGAGGTGTTTAAGAATCTTCCTATTAAGAATAGATTAAAAAACTTTGGAAAGGCAAGAAATCAAAGCAATTGGACAATAGTTGGAGAGCTGAGAGCGTTCACCTTTCTTTGGGATAGGGTGAATGAAGCGAACTTCCAGCAGGAAAGAACAGTACCAGATAAAAAACAAGAACGAAAAAGTTTGCCTGGATAGGGTGTCAGCACAGAAGCACAGTTCTTGAGAACAACAGGAGAAACACCCTCAGGACCGTATGCCTTCCTAGAGTTGAGCCCAGATAGGATAGGAAAAAAACGTCTTTAGAAGAGATTCTAATTTCAGACATAATTAAGTCAGAGGGAGGAGATGGAGGAACAACACGAGAATCGTCCAGGGTTGAAGCGAAAGTTTGAGCGAAGAGTTCTGCTTATTAGGAAAAGTAACGGCAACTGAGCCGTCAGGATGGAAAGAAGGAGGGAAAGAAGAAGTAAAGTTGTTGGAGAGGTTCTTGGCTAGGTGCCAGAAAGAGCGAGAAGAATTTTTTTCGATGAAGGAATTTTTGGCTTGTTGAAGAACAGATTTTGCACGATTCCGGGCAAAAATATAAATTAAGTGATAGTGATAGTGATGGGAGAATGGTGGCAACGATATCTTCTGAAAGCCTCCTCTCTGTTGCGGATAGCATTAGAACAAGCAAAGTTAAACCAAGGTCTGTTTTGCATTAGTAGTAGGAATAGAATATGGAATGTACGCTTCCATTCCTGAGAGAATTACCTGCGTGATGCTGCCTCAGCGCACTCAGAGGGGCCGGGCCACGGAAGCAGTAATCATTCCATGGGAAATCAGAGAAGTACTGCCTAAGGGCGTCCCAATCAGCGGCGCCAAAGTGTCAAAGGCGTCTCCTCTTGGGTGGATCCAAAGCCGAACTGGAGCAATAGGGCAGGAAACAGATATAAGATAATATTATAATATTAACATTAAGATAATATTAAGATAGATTGCAGCGAAACGCCTGTGGGAAGGACAAGGGAAAATACTTTGATATCAGTTCCTGAAGTAAAGAGGTTAATTAAAGAGTTAAAGACTGGTTCTGCGTCAGGGGTAGATGACCTATCGAATGAGCACTTAAAATATGCGAATGACATGGTATGTCTGCATATAGCATAATTACAGGCCTATTGCTGTCGCTTCCTGGTTCTCGAAACTACTAGAAAAACTCTTGTTACTCCGATTAAATGATTACCTATGGACATCTAATCAGTTTGGTTTTAAAAGGTCCCACTCAACTGACCTGTGTATCTATGTACTTAAGGAAATAATATATAAATACACTGACAGTAATTCAACTATTTATAGCTGTTTCCTAGATATAAGTAAGGCATATGATAGAGTGAACCATAATATTTTATTTGAAAAACTAGAAGACAGGAAAGGTCCCATGTACATATTGAATTTATTGAAATTTTGGTATTCCCACCAATCTTTAACCGTTAGGTGGGGCAATGTACTATCCGAATGTTTTGGCTTGTCTTGCGGGATGAGACAAGGCTCCTTGCTCTCTCCTATGCTGTTTAATGTGTATATAGACGGATTAATTGCTTCACTTAATGAGGCAACAGTGGGATGTTGTATAGATAACACAAGGATAAATAACTTAGTTTATGCCTATGATATGGTGTTAATAAGTCCCTCTGTTAAAGGTCTGGATCGGCTATTAAAAGTCTACGAAGTGTATTCGCAGAAACATGATATTCTTTTTAATATTACAAAACCTAAGGTTATGCAATTTCATCCTAAAACCTGTAATCAGCCAGCTGATATTAGGTTTAAAATGAATGGTGAAGTAATTCAGGAAGTATAAGGGTTTAAGTATTTGGGTCAAACTATCACCAGCTCCTTGAGTGATGACTTAGATATAAGAAAACAATCTCGAAGCCTTTGTGCTAAAACGAATATGACAATAAGGAACGTCCGGTTCTGTATAAGTGAAGCTAAAGACACCCTCTTTCGCACTTTCTGGATGACACACGTATGACTACTTATCTTTGCTGCCGGCGACACAAAAGGCAAGAGTCAGTCCAGCTTTCTGAGGATCTAGTCCAAAATTATAGTATATCTTACATACATTTTTGAACTGCACAACGAACAAACTATTTCAGACTTCTACACCAAATAAAATTCACAGTTTTGACTGCTTAACATTCATTACTTCACTTGTGGCCGGTCGACAACGACCATTTTGTCTCGAACTAGTGCAAGTCGAGATTTCTTCATTAACTTCAATAAACTGTGTATTCCTTCGCAATTAATTTGGGCAAGATTAAACCTGATTCGACTATTCAAAATCGATTACTTAGTTCTAACATCAGTATTATTGAACTTAATACGATTGAACTTAATACTGTATAAAGTTCAATCGTTTACAGTTATCCCATATGCATACATAGCGTTGATTGGAAGAGTTGATTGAAGAAGTCAGGTGGTATCCATGCTTTTATGACATGAGGAAAGAAGAGTACAGGGACATATACAGAAAAGATAATTGTTGGAAAGAAATTGCTAACAAATTAGGTCGGATGGATACTGGCGGCGTTGCCCAGCCACGTGTCTTTTGGTGTGAGGACCGCGTATCGTGGCTGTTGTGCAGAACTGGAGCGATAGGACAGGAAACAGATATAAGATTGTGGTCGGAGGAGTCCAACTGAGAGAAAAGTTTGACAGATTAAGAAGAAGGATGAGTGGTAAGAAATAAATCTAGAATATTGGGCCTATCTCCAAGGTGATAGGGGATACGAGTAGGGCGCTGTACAATTCTGCTCTAGGTCATTCAGGATATAGAATGACCTAATGAAATGGGAGGAAAGCCAAAGGCGGTGCTGAACATTGAAATATCCTAAAATGGAGATTTCAACAAAAGGAGAGTAGGATAGAATGTATTCTAATTTGGAAGTGAGGTAGTCAAAGAGTTTTGGATAGTCAATATAATTAGGAGAAAGCATAAAATTTTTACTGAGCCATGTTTAAAGAAGGTACAGTAAAAAATTCATGCTTTTATTTCAGTTAATTAAACAAAACTTTTTAAAGTGTCAGATGTTTAAAAATTTCACCCGAAAATAGCTGCGCATAAACGTAACGGTTCTGGTACCAGAGGGTTTGTTTTGTCGATCATGAAAGAATATAATCTACTTAAATGTAATGAATATTATTAAATTGGAGGAGATTGTAGACACCAATCGACCAGGGAAGTACTCCGGGGAGTACGTTAGGCAGGAGACAAAAAGTGCTGGAACTCCTGTTTCTCCTGTCACTGTCCTTCTTAGCTGATCTTTTTCTGTGTCTCATCTACCCTGTGAGCAGCCCAGCATGCTCTCAAACTAGGGTTGGCAGTGATCCGAGTTTGCTGGCTCCAATTCCAGAATGCTCCAGTGACTCAGCTCCTGCTTCAGGCCGGCTCCAGAGCTGAGAGTAAATCCCAGCTCCAGCTCCGGAACTGCTCCACTAACCCAGTTCCAGCTCCAGAGCTGCTCCACTAACCCCAGCTTTATATTCTAAATTAAATACTATGCACACAATCGTACACTCAACATCAGCGGTCCGGTTTGTTTACAACTAGTGTTTTACATGCTCAAAGAAAACCGCTCACCGTCAAACCGTCCAAAACACCAATCGCTAGTAATCGGCTCCCAGCCCCTAAACTTGCTGACATTCACTCTACTATAAGTACTATAAGTGGAGCACAGCTTCAGGCCTCAGCTCCAACCTCAAGTTCCGGAGCGCTCCGATAAGTCTGGCTCTAGCTCTGCTCCGGCTCCACAATCCCAGCTCCATATCTCGGCTCCGGAGCAGAGTTTAAACAATTGGTCTGCTCCGCTCCGGCTCCGAATCTTGAAGCTGGCTCCGGAGCAGTGCCAACCCTATCTCAAACATACACTTCTCTCACTATTTCTATATTAACTTATGCTTTAGTCTACAGCTTTTGTCTGTCTTTCTGCCTGGTAAAAAAAGAATGTACGTTTTGAAAAGTTTTGCAGATTTAATAGTTTTTACTTTTTTTATTTTAATGTTTTAATAGTTTTTTTCCCATTTTGTTTGGATATATATATAATATATATATATATATATATATATATATATATATATATATACACTCTCTCTACTGGGAGAGGAGGGGCGACAAGCTTGACCTTCGTGAAATGAGGAATCATCGCCCAAATTGTTCATTCTGACGGAAGTCAAGCATGTTACCTCATCTTCGACCGACAGCTGAACGTGGAATCGAACCAGGAAAAACGGTTTGTTCAAGCGAGACCAATATTTTTCTTTCCATTTTATACGAGTGTAGTTATCGCACTTAAAAGTATTAATATTTTATATATATATGTGTATATTATATATATATATATATATATATATATATATATATATATATATATATATAGAGAGAGAGAGAGAGAGAGAGAGAGAGAGAGAGAGAGAGAGAGAGAGAGAGAGAGAGAGAGAGATAATATATATATATATACTGTTTAAAGATTTGAAAGGAAAGGGAAACGGCAGAAAAGTGAGAAACTAGAAACTAGTGCGACTCGAACCCGCGTTGGGTGGTTTCAGAGTTAGTGCTCCATTTACGTTGTTTCCCTATACGCCATTTAACTGCTTCACCTTCATAGAGCATATGAATGCGATTTAAGTGCAATAAACTTCCCTCAAATAAGATGAAAAGGGAAATATTACCTTCGTTTGAACAAGGATGGCATGGTAAGTAGGTGCATCGACTCCGAAACCACGCGACGCGGGTTTGAATCCCAAACGCTCCTAGTTTTCCACTCTATTTTGCCTTTTCTTTTTCTATATTATTTAAGTATGGTTATTGCATTTGAATCGTATTCATAATTAAAGATTTATTAAAAAATGTGAAGAAATAACTAGAGGTAGTTATTTGTTTGGAAGACCATACTAATTTTTATTTGAAAATTAACTTTCATGAGATACAAAATTTGGCTTTAAATTTATCGTATTTCCTCAAAGTACAGTATTTTGACTTTATAGTGTTCAAACGGCTTATTGTCTCATTTGACTAACGTGTAATTAACATATTTAATAAGCAGTTAACTTCAACTCAGAACGCACTCATCCTCTGAACAGTTTAAAGACAGAGAAGTGTTCGAGAGGACGGGAAGACACTCGAGACAGAGCTAGTTAAAGTTGGAAATGATACGGATATTGATAAGACAGAGTTGCCATCAGCTTTAAATGCCGTAAAATGAAGTGTCTTTGATGAACGTTACGAGTATGGAATCAATTAACTTAAAGAAATAAATCAATAATAATACACGACGAAATTGAATTTATCAGTTACAACTTTTGAATAGGTTTAGTTTTCATTTGAAATATTTTAACTATCTACTTTTGGAACTTAAAACTGAGAAGCCATGACTTGACTCAAAGCACGCGTGACCATATCCAAATTAAAGTTTAAAAAAAAAATTCATTTGGCGGCTCCATCCTTGAGAGTTTTCCAGTTCAATCAATAGTTCGCTTCCGAATGTCTTTGGTCACTATTGTTGTCGTAGAAACATATCCTAACTGATTAACTGCTGCTTCAGTCTTAATTTTAGAAGAATGTCTAAAAATAGTGGAAGTCAACATTTAATAAGTATAATAATAACTCTGAAATTCGTTAAATGATGAAATGCATCCGTCATCTCAAATTTTCAATAACCTTCTTCTAAGTGAAAGATAAAACCTGCGGGATATATCTGCTCTGAGATCATTTGTGCGTTCAAGTTCACCAAGGAATTTCGCGATTAATTTTCGCGTCTCAATGTCAACATAAATATATTTAAAAATAAAACTCTGTATCTTGCCTCTTATATTTTTATATGAATTTAAGGGCTTCATCGATTTGGGCCAGTATCGTAACACTACTTCCCTCCGAACAACAAAATTAAGCGTCATTAGGTCTGGAGAGTAATTGGATGGGAGACCGTCCTCGGCGTCCAGGTTATGTAGCGACCCGTAGCGACCCGTGTAGATTCCTTCTGTCATATGACCTTAGATTCTGAGAAAGAGGTAAAACAAACCCATCAAAGCCAAAACATGAACTTAACATTTGTGAACTTTAAGAAATGTAGAGTTTATTAAGTATAAATTAAAACTATTTTATTGTTCTTTAACCTTTGTGCACCCACACACACACACACACACATATATATATATATATATAATATATATATATATATACACATTTCAACTGCAAAGAACACGCAGTATAATTAACGTAAAGAACGACGCTTGTATAGGAGAACATTCCGCGCAAGATGAGGAGGGAGAACGAACAAATGAAAAAAATGAGGTAACCACCCGGGAATCGAACCCTGAATCTTCCGATTGCCGGTCAGATATGATAACCACTACACCATGGTCCTCACTCGATCAGAAGTCGTAATTCTCCTACATACGCACAGAAACCAATGCCCCGAGAGGGGCACCTCCCGCATGCCGCACCTATATATACATTTCAACTGCAAAGAACACGCAGTATAATTAACGTAAAGAACGACGCTTGTATAGGAGAACATTCCGCGCAAGATGAGGAGGGAGAACGAACAAATGAAAAAATGTAGGAGAATTACGACTTCTGATCGAGTGAGGACCATGGTGTAGTGGTTATCATATCTGACCGGCAATCGGAAGATCCCGGGTTCGATTCCCAGGTGGTTACCTCATTTTTTCATTTGTTCGTTCTCCCTCCTCATCTTGCGCGGTATGTTCTCCTATACCAGCGTCGTTCTTTACGATATATATATATATATAATATATATATATATATGCACAGTATTTACTCGTATGTAAAGAAAATCGGGTAAGAATCCTATAAAATTGCATTTAAATTAAAATAATATGTATTATACCGGGCTCCAATAAACCTTAGCCCCTCCGCCCATGGCCTAAACCATTAGAGGTACAGTAAAACTAAACATACTTTACAAAAGAGAATTTAATCATGCATTTAATGAGAAACAATTAAAACTTGGTGTTCCCGCCATTGGCTTCCAAGACAGCCTGAATTCGCTTTGGGTAGCTTGCCAAAAGTGACGTGAATAGATCTTGATCGTTACGCAAATTTGCTAAAACAGTTTCAATGTGTTGCGTCATTGTATCCTTCGAAAATCGATTTGCTGCAGGTTCTTGAAACAAGAGACATTCAACCTTGTCCTTTATAACTGATCCAATGTGTTCACAGACGTTCAGGTCAGGAGAATTTCCTGGCCATTCTTCATTTCCAAAGAAATCGATCTCGTGGTTCCGCGACAACTGTTGAGTGGCTAATGCCTTAAAGCAGGGGGCCTTATCGTGCAGAAGTGTGACCTGATCGACATCCATAACATTGTTTGGGTTTCTTAGAAAAGGAATGACATGCTGGGATAGAATAATATCACGAAAATACTGTCCATCCCAACTCTGACCATTTGGCTTCAGCACCCACATGAGCTTCTTTGCAGTGAACAAAACAAACACACCAACACAGTCTGGACTTTTTAATAATTCGCGATAATGTTCATTGTCGTCGATTTCATCTGGTGTTGTGGCCCACACTCGATCATTTTGGTAGTTAGGCCGACGTGTTACGTAAACAAAAAATTCATCGGAGACAGCTAAATGCATGAAATCATCCACATCCCAATCTTCAAGATAATGGGCAAACCACATTCTGTCATCGATGTTAAGTTGAGTTTTTCTTGGATTTGGAAGTTTATGCCAAGGCTTCAAACCTTGCCTATGACGGTACAGTCGAATGATCTCACCACTAACGATCTTTCCTCTCTCAACACTTCGATCTCTCTAGAAAGTTTAGCACAGCTGTTTTTCCGCTTACGCGTACCACTTTCAATGATGTCCTTTGTTTCCTGAGAGAGTGGCAAATTTGGGCGCCCAGATTTGGTTGTATCCATTTCACATTCATCCAAAGTTTTATTCCAATTTCTTTTGACGAAGTCCCCAGTTCTTCGCAACTTTTTGGCAACCCATGAACGTGTTATAAAGGTGGCTCCAGCATCACGAGCTTCCCGAAATGTTATTGCTCGTATGCGATCTATCACACGTTGCCTCTCCGAATCACCAATTAATTGAGAAGCCATTATATTATCACTTTATCAGCTAGAGTAATTTTAATACCTGTAATAAATAAAGAATTTTATATATTTTTATAATCACTAAAACTATTTCGATATAAGTAAACATATAAGCTGCAAATGGGGGGGGCTAAGGTTTTTTGGAACCCCTTTTCCAGCTTTTAAGATAAAATATTTGTTGATATGATTCTATCCTTCAGTATTTTATTAAGAAAATGTTAATATTTTTTTATGCAGAAAGGAGGGGGCCAAGGGCAAATACCCGCAAAGGCCTAGACACAATGCGTTTGAAAGATGGAAGGTCATAGACAGGAGAAAAGATGGATTGAGGAAGATTGTTCCAGAGTTGACCGGTTGAATAGATGAAGGACTGAAAATACCAATTAACCCTTGCATTAGATAGTTGGACAGAAAAGGAATGAGAACGTGTAGAAAGTTTGGTACTGCGTGCTCTCCTTAAAGAAGGAGGCATGCAGTTAGAGAGTTCATAAGAGCAATGTCCGTTATGATAGCGATAGTAAAGAGAGAGTGGAGCAACATTGCGGCGAGGAGAGAGAGATTGAAACACTCAGTAAGAGGTGGGGAATTGATGAGACGAAAAGCCCTTGATTCCACCCGGTCAAGTACGGCTGTGTGGGTTGAACCACCCCACACATGAGAAGCATACTCCATACAGGGGCGAACAAGACCCCTGTACAGAGACAGCAACTGAGTGGGGGGGGGAAGAAACCGCGGAGGCGGTACAGCACACCTAACCTCTTAGAAGCTGTTTTAGAAAGAGAGTATATGTGATCTTTCCAGGAAAGATTACGAGAAAAGGAAACGTCAAGAATGTTAAGAGAAGAGGAAGGATTGAGTTGTCTTATTGAAGATAAGGGGATAGTCGTGTGGAAGATTGTGACGAGTAGATAGATGGAGGAACTGAGTTTTTGAGGCATTGAAAGCCACAAGGTTTTTCTCTGCCCCAATCAGGTATAGCAGAAAGATCAGAGGTCAGGTGTCCCATAGCCGTCCTACGCGAACCATGAAGTGACTGCTGTGAGGGACGCTTTGAAAAGCGGGTGGAGAAGTGAAGAGTGGAATCATCGGCACAGGAGTGAATAGGACAGGAAGTGCGAATTAAAATAGTGGGTGACAGGACAGAACTCTGAGGAACACCACTATTAATAGCTTTAGGAGAAGAACATTGGCTATCTACAACTGCAGCTATAGATCGGCCAGAAAGGAAATTAGAGATGAAGGCACAGATAGAAGGATAGAAACCGAAGGAGAGCAGTTTCGAAATTAAAGATTTGTGCCAGACTGTATCAAAAGCTTTCGCGCAATAGCAGAAGTTTCACCGAAATCCCGAAAGGAGGAGAGAGAGATATGCAAGAATATCTCAAGTGAAGCGTTCCTTGGGGAATCCATACTGACGATCTGAAAGAAGATTGTGAGAAGAAAGATGTTTAAGAATCTTCCTATTAAGAATACTGTAGATTCAAAAACTTTGGAAAGGCTACAAATCAAAGCAATTGGACAATAGTTGGAGGGTTGAGAGCGGTCACCCTTCTTTGGGACAGACTGAATGAAAGCAAACTTCCAGCGGGAAGTTAAAGTACCAAATGAGAGACAAAGACGAAAGGGTTTGCCTAGGCAGGGTTTCAGCACAGAAGCACAGTTCTTAAGAACAACAGGAGGAACACCATCAGGACCATACGCCTTCCTAGAGTTGAGCCCAGATAGGGCAGAAAAAACATCTTTTGAAGAGATTCCATTTTCAGACATAATAAAGTCAGAGGTTGGGGGAGGAGATGGAAGAACAGTACCGGAATCGTCCAGGGTTGAATTGTAAGCGAAAGTTTGAGGGAAGAGTTCAGCTTTATCAGAAGAGACGGCAACTGTGCCGTCGGAATGGAAAAGAGGAGGGAAAAAAGAGGAAGTAAAGTTGCTGAAGAAGTGCTTAGCTAGATGTCAGAAAGAGCGAGAACAATTAGAATTCGATAGATTTTCACATTTTTGGCAGGTAAAGGAATTTTTGGTGAGTCGAAGAAAAGATCTTGCACGTTTCCGGAGAGAAATATAAGCTGAGAGAGAGAGTCAGGAGTTGGATGGCGACGGTACCTTCTGAAAGCCTCCTCTCTGTTGCGGATAGCATTAGAACAAGTAAAGTTAAACCAAGGTTTTTTGCATTAGTAGGAATAGAATATAGAATGTACGCCTCCATGCCCAAGAGAATCACCTCTTTGATGCACTCTGCATACTCAGAAGGGTCACGGCCACGGAAGCAGTAATCATTTCATGGGAAATCACAGAAGTACTGCCTAAGGGCCTCCCAATCAGCGGCGCCGAAGTGCCAAAGGCGCCTCCTTGGGAGAATCCAAAGGCCGAATTGGAAGGATAAGACAGGAAACAGAGATAAGATTGTGATCGGAGAAGCCCAACGGAGAGAAAAGTTTCACAGAGTAAGAAGAAGAATAAAAGGTAAGAAATAAATCCAGAATGTTGGGCCTATCTCTAAGGCGATCGGGGATACGAGTAGGGTGCTGTACAATCTGCTCTAGGTCGTTTAGGATAGAAAAGTTTTGAGCTGGTTCACCAGGGATGTCAGTGAAATGGGAGGAAAGCCAAAGGTAGTGGTGAACATTGAAATCGCCTGAAAGGGAGATTTCAGCAAAGAGAAGGCGGGAAAGAATGTATTCCACTTTGGAAGTGAGGTAGTCAAAGAATTTTGGATAGTCAGTAGAATTAGGAAAAAAGTAAACAGCGCAGATGTATTTAGTTTGAGAATGGCATGTAAACCGTAGCCAGAGGATATAGAATTTGGAAGATTCTTGTTCGGGAATACGAGAACAAGTTAGGTCATTGCGTACATATGGCAACATCCACCTTTGGAGTGAAACTGAGTATAAAGTAAGAGGGTACAGAAAAGGGGTTGCTGTCAGTCGTTCCTGACACCTGAATTTCAGTGAGGAAAGGAAGATGAGGTTTAGAGGTGTTCAACAGATTGAAAATTTGAGAAAATGCCACGAATGTCACAGAAGTTTATGAAAAGTGAATCAGTAGAGGTCCAGAACATCTCGAATACGCGGTAGCAGATCCAGCCCCGCTAACCGGGCCTGCATTCCCGGTATCGGCAGAGGGGGAGCCAGAAGTGGGGACATTCATGGTCTCCTTCCCAGGGGACTCCGAGGCTGCTGAAGTTGATGCCACACTAGACTGTAATATGTGTGTGTGTGTATGTGTGTGTATATATATATATATATATATATATATATACCGGGTTGCCCAGAAAAAGTAAGCTATTGCCTTTATCAACTATTATATTTACTATTGTCAAGATTTGCTTGCTTTTATAACGATTTAAATAAATAATTTGCTTTTATATGTAGCACTTCTATATGTCTTTATAATATTTGTTTTTAATATACTCTATTTATCTTTGTCGCAGATTTTTCAAAAATAAAAATAAAACAAAATCTTAAAAGCAATAGCTTACTTTTTTCTGGACAACCCGGTGTGTGTGTGTGTGTGTGTGTGTATATATATATATATATATATATATATACCACAGTCTACTCTTTGGGGGTTAAAGAACAAAGGCTGTCGCTGCGGCACAATCTAGCTCCCAGAACATAAAAAAAAAGAAATCATTGCACAAATAACATGCATCATCCTTCTATAAATAGTTTAAGTAACTCAACCTATTTTAAAAAGGAAAGCCATAATTGTTGATCGTGTAAAAGAATTATAATTTACATTTAAAAGATAAACGTGTATAAGTATTCCTATACATCCCTAAACTTTTTTCCAACTCCTCTTTGTACACACATTCTGTATCCCTTATCATTCCAGTGATGATGTGCAGCGTCTCACATTTTCTTACTTCCTGTTAGTTATAACTTCAGTTCTTTTTTGACTTAAAAAATAACCTCCTTAGCGCTTTCAGTTTCAGTGGGACTGTAATATCCCACCGGAAATAATAATATAAATCATACTAAAAGCAATTTTTTTACAAACGTTTTTCCATGTTTATATTGGCTGAGTTTTGTTGTCGGAAAAGGAACCTAAAATGTGTTTAATGTAAATGACTAGTTATTAAAATATTTGGTTTTGAGTAACACTAAATCTTATACCTTTAGGTTTAAAGAAAAAATATTTGGGAACAAAAGGGTTAATACAACTTGCACTAAGGAGGATTCAGATTCTATCTGATGAAAGAAATTAACCTAGTAGTATGACAACGTTTCTGCCATTCCATTCTTCGTTAGCCGTTATCGTGTCATGATAAGAATCCTGAGAAAAGATTTCAAAACGTAGATCAAATCATGTGAGGGAATTAAACACTGTTATACTACAGTAAATGCCTTAATTAGTTCTTAGACCACAGTTCACTACTTAATTTTCGCTGCGGTCAGCATGGGTGTTTCTGCAAGTACTACTGTTTTTGGATCAAATGTAGAATTCGGACCCCAGCCTTCTTTAGTTAGCTTTATAAGGCTAACTAACGAAAATATCACAACCTAACCTAACCAATCGTTAGGTTAACTGTACGCCCTTGACGATTGGTTAGGTTAGGTCATGATATTTTCGTTAGTTAGCCTTATAAAGCTAACTAAAGAAGGCTGGGGTCCGAATTCTACATTTGATCCCTGTTTTTTCCCAAATATTTTCTTAACATGGCCGGCATTATTTTACTGAAATCTCCTTAAAATTATAATTTTTAGTATCCCGAATGAAAAATAAATTTAAAAGTTACAAAAAAAGATAGAAAATTTTTATTCTTTCGAAATATCAAAATTATTTTAAAGTAAATCTTATACTCAGAATATGAAGTAGTATAGTGACATACGGGCATATGGGGGCGTTAGGGTAGGGGTGCCAGTGTCACCGAGGAGAGTGCCAGTAGAGCAAAATTTTAATCCTAAATAAGATCTCTTAATCCCTGATAAGCTCTTACTCCTATAATGGCTTTTGATTAAAAACAAGATTTTAAAAATAAACTGTTACGTCACACTATGAACTTTAGCGACCACTATTTTTATATAAAAATATTTCAAAGAGTATAAGGTTTAGGGGCCCATCTGAAGCATCATCATGATGTAGTAATAATACAAGTAAAAAGTATAAAGACCACCGCAACACTGACTTGGGCATATATTACACTAATACTAATAATAAGAAAAATATTCATCGTTAAAAGACCCGAACGCAAAACTACATTAGCACGGTGACACATTTATATACTGTACATGCATTACCAAATAATAAGATAGAACAGTGGTACGCTCACACACTAGCGATATTTGTGGACAACTGATGAGCTTATGCGCTGCTTTTCTCAGTAGACGATAGTGGGGGTGGACCCTATACTTTGTGTTCATACCTGAATGTTACAGCGAACTTAAGGGTATAATAATAAGAATAATAACATGAACTTGAGGGACCACCAACTCAATGACGAAAATTTTCAAAATTGACAAATATGAGTTTTAGAGGCCACAAACAACACTGCTTAGGTACACACTAAGACTAATAATAATAATAATAATAATAATAATAAAAATAACAATATTCATCGTTGAATGGCCTCGACTTGAGGCCATTCAACGATGAATATTATTATTCTGGAGGGGTGGAGTAATTGTAATTGTGATTGAAGCTGAATGCAATTAATTACCATTTTTTTAAATTAAAATTGTAATTGCATTATCAAAAACATCACGAGAAGTAATTGTAATTTGTAATTGTAATTGCCAATTTGCCAGGTCTTTATTTTTGCAAGTTGGGGATCTGACAACATTGGCAATTTTTCTGTGACATGTCTTATTACCCGAGAGATCATGGGGGTGCACAACCACTTCAGCTCCTTCGGAACGTGTACTCAGCATTGCTGGAAATTTCCACTCCCCGAATAGGGCTAACCTGGGGAGTGAAACCTTTCGCTCCCTTATTTTCATAAAATGCAACCGGGAGGTCTTCGACAAACTGCGTTGTTGAATGTGAAAACTTGTTAGTTCTAACTTCTGTATTGTATTTATAATTATAAATAAATGATTTGTGAATAGGAAAACTTGTTACTGCTTCCTCAATGTAATTGTAATTGTATTTGTAATTGATGAGACAAGGGGTGTAATTCTAAATGAATTCGTAATTGACCTCGGAATATGTAATTGCTCCAACGTCGAGCGTTTCCGGGTGTTTCCTCCGACCGCTTCTGACTGCATGTTCCCAACCAACGCGTGCGCACTATCGCAGCCGAAGGTTTTGCTTGTTTGTTTCAATATAAATTATACGCTGGAACGACATTCTCATGCATCATTCTTCTCCTGACATATATATATATATATATATGTGTGTGTGTGTGTGTGTAAAAATGAACAATGAATAATTGCTATGTTCATATATTCTTATATTCATACAATGCTTATGTTCGTATGATTCTCATATTCATATAATTCTTATATTCATATGATTCTTATAGTCATATAATTCTTATATTCATATAATACTTATATTCATATAATACTTATATTTGTATATATTTATATTCTTATACTCATTTTACATATAGAGTCCAAATTCGCATAACGCTGACACGAGTGTGGACAATTTTTTATTTTTCTATTTTATTTTTGCTGAATAATTAATGAATTATTTCTTTTTAATTTACTTAATCACTTTTTTAAGATTTAGCTTCATAATGTAATCTTGTTAAATTCTGCAATGTTCATTTTCTTTATATATTCTCTCTTCGTTGTAAAAGATTAAGTCATGTCTTGCTTGACACAATTTAAAATTTTAGGCATTTAATTTTTGCTCATATGCATGTTTAATAGTAATTCATAATAAAATGCATATTTCGATTTCCACTTTTAGTTAATTCGGCAGATCAAGATAACATCAAATCTGTCAATATGCGGTTTAAAATAAAAATATGGCTTCATCTTCAAATATCTTGCTTATCTGTTTAGACATTGCTACAGCTAAAATATTTATCTTATCTTCAAATATTTTGCAAAATAATTCAGCCTATTGATAATAAAAAACAAACCAGGTCAACATTAAATAATAATGATATCACCAAAAATTCAGTATAAATAGTCAAACAATTTTTCAAATAATTATTCTGATTTGTCTGATCTAACTTAGAGGCTGAGCATTACCTGTAACATTTTAGGAGTAAACTACAGTAAGAGAATATCTTTGTTTTCTCTTTCGAGCCTTGCTCTCTTCAGAGAACTTAGGATTAAATAGAGAAAAATAATTTCCCGATACGTTACAAGAAGAATCGGGGAACCTTTAGAGAATTTAGTAAGCTTCACAGAATCCTCCGATCCACTACAAGAAGAAATAGGAGAGTAGTATAAGAGAAACTACCGCGATTCCCTATACGGTATCAGCGACTCCAGAGAAACAAATCCGTTGCTGCCACCTAACCAGAACCCCCCCACCCGTCAACGGAGGGGTTAATATATACATATATATATATATATATATATAACCTTTGGGTAACCTTTGGTCAGCGTCCGCCCGAATTGTTCATTCTGATGAAGGTCAAGCTTTTCACTCCACCTTAGACCTACAGTTTAACGTGGAATCCGAACCACGCCCATCAGCAGCCCAGTATCTTAACCACTAGGCCACCTAGGTACCCATTTATCTACCAACCACTTTCTTTATTGTGTGGAAGGATGAACAGCTGGGTTTTGCTGCGCGCCAGCTGCCTTCGGGTCTCGAACCCGGGGCCGATGGATTCGTAGTCAGCGACGCTGACCACTACACCACCGAGGCTATATATATATATATATATATATATATATATATATATATATATATATATATGGTAATTCCCTCGAACACGTTTGAATCGGCTGATACGCCCAACCTTAAAATCAATATAGCTAGCCACTTCCAACCATTTCTTGGAAACCTAAATATCTTTAACCAGCCCAACCACGTCTATTCGTCAATCGATCGTAAAAAATAAATTAAACAATAAATATTCAAAGGTTAAGAGAAAATGAAACAGTCTAAAAATGTAAAATAATTTGTTAAAGTACACGAGTAAAATGACAATTTATAAATACGTACAAGTAAATGAACATTCAATAATTTTAAATAATAATATGTAAATAAGCGAGTCAAAACTTTAAAATAATTTATAAAATAAATAAATAGCAAAAACTTTAATAAGGACGACGATAAAAGTTAAATCAAAATACGTACACCAATTGATCATTCCTCACGGAAACCAATGGGCGCAATGTCGTAAAAACCGAGTAATTGGAAGTGTTTTCGCTATGTGTTACGACAAACCTTAGTCCCTCTAAGTTCCTTCACATCCCAGTTTCTGAGCTCGGAAGTTGTGCGTCTGTACAACCAACTGAGGAGGCGCACAACCACAGCATCATCATCATCATCTGAATCCTCCAGGCATAACAGGTCTTTGAGTGAGATAAAGTTGACAGTCTGTCGGTTTGCGGGGTTTAAAGTGATGCCCTTTGCTTTGACGATATACTTGAATTCATCCCCGATTCTGACACGTACCTCGTACGTTTCTGCACCAGTCGACACAAACGTGAACGCGTAAGCTCTGTCACCATACTCGTCCTTGATCTCGTCAGTGAGTTCGCCGAGGAATTCGCAAATAAGAAGCATATATTCATCTTCCTTCTCCGTAAACTGTCGGTATCGGTGCACTATCGGTATCGGCGCACAGAACCCGCCAACATAGAGAGTGCTTTAAGCCCCAAAGTTTGATGCATCCCTAAGCCGTTCTGAAGGTAGCCACAGGGATGTTTGTAACGCAAGAGGTGTCTGTAGCTAATTCGATCCTATTATAACGTATTATGTACGTATTACCTACGTGCACAATAGGGTGTTTCATAAATTAAAAGTTTGGAAAATTTTAATCCACATGGATCCCCTTGTTCCATTTGCTGAGGAGACTGATAAACCGAAGTATTAATTCAATAGTTTAAAGTTTACGGGTCCCCAGTTTGATGCTCTGGCAGATCATAAACGGAAAAAACTAAACAAAAATCTGTTAATGAATTTTTATTCAACAAACGAGTACCATTTCACTACACATTTTCACAAAGATACAAAAAACATAACCACTTCTTGCGAATCATTTGTCCATGAAATCCTTCTTGGTTTTATTCGGGTATTTCGCCCTATGCTGCATCACAGTTTTGAGCAAATACTGCTTCTGCTCTTCGTTCTTCGTCAGAGAACAGTTGAACTCTTTGGTGAGCGCGATGGCTCTTTCGGCCCGATCGTTGACGACAGAGATTTTGTTAACAGTTGCCGCTGCTTGCTTGAAGCCCTCTACTTCAGTCCACTCGGCAACTGGCTTTTTCAAGAATTCTGTGTCCAAGTCGAATGCATGGAAGAAAGCCATCGTCTTTCCTGTCACGAACTCCGCCAGGTGTTTCGAGGCAAGATTCCTGACGTTCTTCCCTTGGGGTCGCTTGAGTTCCTTTTTCGATGCGGGCTTACCCAAACTGACGACCATCTGAGCCTTTTCTTCATCTGCCACATCTGCGTCGAAGAACGCCATGGCAATAAGAGTCTCAGAGATGTACCATAGGTGTCGAGACATGGCTTCTTGCGCAGCGTTAACACACGAATATCCCGACATGGCAAAGGCTTCCGCGTCACGCAGAAATTCCAGATGAACTGCGGCAGCCTTGCTTGAGGTTGCAGCACGAGTCCAACCTCGGATGTAGACGAGGGACACGAAGAGACCTACGGCTGTCAGAGCTTCCAACTCGTGACTCGACATCTTGAACTGCTTCTTCAGTAGAATTACTTTCAAGGAGTAGATGGCTATCGCCATCCATCGAGCGTGATGGTAAGCGCCAGGGGCTCTGAGAGGGAAATCCACCACTTTTGCTTCTCCCAGGAAGATGAGAACCAACTGTAGCAGTTCCTTGTAGTCATCGCGCTGATGCGACGTGCTCACCATCCCTCTCACCAGCAGGACTGACTTCTCCCTCAGTTCCCTCATAGAGTCATTGACTTGAGCAAAATCGTACGGCCGCACGTCCAACCGGTCGATGAACTTCCATTGTGCCTGAAACCTCTTGAAAACGGGTATATCGGGGCCACTTGAAGGGCCGTATGCACGCTTGAAGACGGAGCTGAGGATGACTTCATAGATGTGATGCCGACAGGGGAAGTACATGAGTTCTCTGCCAAGACCTTTCTCAATCAGGACGCAGGCCCCGATATGAATCCCGGTGTTCGACGCTGTCGTGTCGAAAGACAGTCCCCGCACGCGCTCTTCCATCCTGTGTTCCTTGACCAAATCCAAGCAAACTCGCGCTATCTTCTCGCGGTTCCGGACGTCACCTTAGGAACGCCGAGCAACTTCTCCTTGCCGCCAGAGACGAGGACGGCGATCCGGTCAACGCTCTCCTTCCATTGCTCATTGTCAGGTAGGAGCTTACCGTCCCAATGCAAGACAAGAGGCTGACCAGGACAAACTTCGTCGGATTGATAACTTTCAGCAGCCACCTTCCTGAGAGCCTTGCGTGTGCGGTACATGGTACTGGCAGAAATGGACAGTTCATCCAAGTCAAAACCTAGTGATTTAGCCGCTGCAGCGTACGACATAGTTGAATCGCGGTACGAAATATTCAGCCGATCGTAGGTAGTCGTCACATCCTGTGAGATCAGATTCCTGCGTCGCTTCTTGGTATTTCCCTTGGAGGAGGATGGAAAAACTTCCACGGTTGGGTCAACGACATCTGAGTCAGTCTCTGACGAAGTTGAAATCACTAAAGCCCCCGTATCTTCTGCAGCTCCTTGTTCCTTCCTGGCCTTCTCCTGTTGTTCCTTAATCTTGTCCAGCCTCTTCCTTTTCCTAATCTCCTTATAGTGAAGCTTCATGTCAACAGGGCCCATGCTGCAGGAATTTGGATCTTCACGCTGCATGTCGAGAAAGTGGATGTCCTCCTGATTCTTCATCATTTCCTTAGCCTGTGAATGAGCAATGTCCATGATCTCCTTCGCTATTGCCTCCTTGAACATCGCCTCCTTCACTCGGAAGGACTCTGCTTTATGTGACTTGTGCTTCACAAGCCGGTCGTATTCCTTGAGAAGGGATTCCATCTTCCTCAAGGCCGAATCTCGACGCATCATGGGGATTCTCGCTCTCTCCCAAAATATGAGACAGGCATCCAGGCACAGGTTCAGGCATTTAGTACGTCCAAATTTTTGCTCCTTTTGGTGGTAAAAGTACTTTTTGAGTACTTGCAACTGAGTTGGAAGGCCACTTGATGTGATGTTCGCATCCGTCTGGCCAATAAGAAACACTTCTGTTTTCGCTCTGGTAGACACCTGGAAAAGAAAACAAACTAAATAATTCCACAGAAATAATTTCACATCGTAATTAATTTCATTAATTAAATAAAGAAAAGCAGTAACTGGGACTCGAACCAGTGTCATAGCCGTTTGGCGGCATCGCTCAAGTCGGCGTACACAGCACGCTATCCACTACACCATCTAGGGAGTGGATAGCGTGCTGTGTACGCCGACTTGAGCGATGCCGCCAAACGGCTATGACACTGGTTCGAGTCCCAGTTACTGCTTTTCTTTATTTATAAAACTGATACGTGTACACTACGTTCTCTTTGACAATTCATTAATTAAATAAATTTCAATACGCAGTAAAATTACATTAATTAGTATCTCAAATAATTACCAGCTTAGTTGTCCAATATGCAACAGACTAATTAATTTCATGTAATATTAATAATAAATATCACTACCACAGTAAAATGACAGAAATTAAATAATAATAAATTTCAATACCACAGTAAAATGAGATAATTAGTAGCATATATAATTACCTCCATAGTTGTCCAATAGGCTATACAACACGAACCGCTCAAGTGACGAAGAAAACCGTCTTCACTGCAGGCAGGCGAGAAATGAACTGACAAAAAGTCGTCAAAGTTGGGGACCTCTAAATGCAGCGCGATCTGGTTCAAACTTGCACAAACGTGTTTTCTTGTTCTTTAGAATACGGAGAAACGTGTGGATTAAAACTCCAAGCTCATTTTTATTTTACCCTATAGGTATGAAACACCCTAGTGCACAATTTCAAAAAAAATTTATTACTAGCTTTGCCACATTACCCTTGTCAGTGTTCTCTGCAAACTTGCCCTAAAGACTATTCAAATAGAGATTTGCACTAAAGCGCTTGCCAGGGTTTCGCACAATATGCTCTCGCTCAAGCTGTATTCCCTCACGGTCTTGATAACGTAAAAGTTGTTGTTGTTGTTGGTTAGCCGATCAGCCCACCCTCATCGAGCAAGCCGGCGGCAAGCAGGTAACCGATCGCCCTCTCCGGAGTGGACCAGAGGTTCAGCGCACTAGTGATGTTGTGTTGTGTTCTATGTTGTGCTACAGTGGTACAGTCTGTCATAATGTGTTCAATTGTTTGTGGTGTGTCCTAGCACAGGTGGCAGGAGTCGTCTGTGGAGTTGTCTAGTCTGTGTTTATATGTCTGTAAGTTGGGGTGATGTCCACATCGGAATCGTGGTAGGTTAACTCGATCCGATCTGCTCAGGCTGGTCTCTGACCTGTCAATGGGTGTCGGCTTCACACCTAGGACCACATTCGGACCGAGTCGTGTCAATGCTTTATAGGTTAGGTGTGTGTGTGTGTGTGTGTGTTTTCTGTATTGTGTGATGTCTGTGGGGCGTGGTATGGAATGGAGTATTTGGTTATAATGTCTCTCTGGTGTTACCTTAATGGTGCGAGGTGTTGGTGCATGAGTGTACATGTAGTGGCAAGGTTGTTGTGGGTTAGTTGTCGCTGCTGCCATGAATTGTATTCCCCTCATGTCTAAATGTTCCCTAACTTTCAGTATTTTTATTTCTGTGTGCAGGTGTTCTATTGGTGTTGTTTGAGTACATCCTGTAATGATACGAAGTGCGTTGTTTTGTATTGTCTGTAACGTGTTTATGTGTGTGTTTGAGGTAATGAGTGCCCAGCATGGGCTAGCGTAGTCCATAACTGAGCGAATATATTGTTTGTATATGAGTGATGTTGTTTCCTGCTGGTGTCCAAAGTTTGTGCCTGTTAGTACCCTAAGCCTGTAAGTTTTGACGTACATTTCTTTTTAATGTCCTGAATGTGGTTTCCAAAGATAATGATGTGTTGTATGTGACACCAAGTATTTTGGTCCTGTGAGTGTGTGGAATGTTGGTGTTGCTTAGTGTAAGCTGTGGAGTTATCTGGTGTTCTTTTGTGTTGCTTGTTAGCAAGGTGATGGTTGATTTTGTGGGCGCTACTTTGAGTCTATTGTGTGTGAGCCAGTCTTGTATATTGTTTATTTATGTTTGTAGATTATTTGTAGCGGTGTCGATGTTGTTGTGGGTGGATGTTAGAGTGATGTCATCTGCATATGATGATAAGGTAAGCTTGTTATCTGTGGGTGTTGGAATGTCATTCATGTATAAGTTGAACAATGTTGGTGAGAGAACAGAGTTTGAGGGACCCCGTTCGGAAAACGCTTGGTTTTGGATGACTTGCCATTAAATGTGACACGTGAGTATCTTCCCGAAAGATAGTTGCTCAGCCACCTTTTGGCGTTATTGTGCACGTTTGTGTTGAGTATTTTGTTTATGAGGGGGAAACGTGGGATAGCATCAAATGCTTTACTAATGTCTATTGTTGCTAATAGTGTACGTTGAGCTGGTCTTCTGGAGTTGATACCATCCATGATGTGCTGTGTGAGGTTAGTGAATAATGTCATGGTTGAGTGGTGAGGTCTGAATCCATGTTGAGTAGGCGATAGTGGTATGTGTGGGTTGGTGATTTGTAAGATTAGTCTTTCTGTTACTTTGGAAGGTGTGCATAGTAAAGTAATGGGTCTATAGGAATAGGGCGGGTCGTACTCAGGTGACAACATGAATCTGAAGGAAATCCTACCATCAGGGGTGTCTAAATTATGTTTTTACATGGGGAATTCAAATATGAGCTTCTTTTTTGGATAGGATAACTCTAACCTACATCATTTTGTATTTCTAAATTGCCAATTTTACCCTTTTGAACCCCTTTATAATATATTAAAAGATATAAGGTAAATCATATATATTGACAAGGCCAAATCAACTTTACATATATTTATTAATAGGTGAACTGCATGTATATCACTGGATATAATTACAAAGATCATTCTCCTGACATCTTGAACTTTGCCAGGTTGCACAAATCCTGCTTTGACTCAGACTTGGACATCAGCTTCCTGCTGGTCTCCTGAGCCCTGATCCCTCCATCCCTCTTTTCCTGTGAGAAGTACTTAGCAGAAGCCTCAGTCACCACTTTAACAACCCTCTCAATGCTTTGTGTGTGGCAAGGCCAATTGCGCACATCCATGGGGGTGTTGATGAAGTTTTTCACCTCTGAGGTGCTTAGAGAGCAGGTGAGAGGTGGCTCTGACACACCTTCTGACCAGCTGATCAAGTCACCGATGCTGGAAGCATCACAATTGATGTCAGGTGTCCTTCTGCTCCTAACAGAGGAGTCCCCCAGCTGAGTGTCCTGGTCCCCCTCTCCCCTGATGGCCAGGATTCTCTCCACCCCTTCAATCCTCTCCTTCTGATCCTCAGAGCAGAGTAGTGTTTGGAGGATGACTTCACTGTGGGCATACCAAGCAGATCTTCTCACAGTTGGCATCACAATATCCAGCACCTCCTTTCTCTGGGACTTGAGGCAGTCCAGCTGAAAGAGGATGTGCCTAGGCCCTTCGATCCAGGAGTGCTTGACCTTCACGTTGAACCAACATGGGTAATACACTCCAATGATGAATTCCACAATGAATTGCACAATCTTCAGGTTCTTTCCTTTAAGTCCGTGCTTTGACACCCAGAGCCTGAGAAGTCTGTTCGTTGTGGTGAGCCAGCGGCTGTGGTTTACTGGTCCTATCTCTAACAGAGCCAGCCCTGCAGGAAGTACTCCATCCCTGACTGCACAGACAATTTTATAGCCATAGTATTGATCAGTTGAGAGATCTTGAATGACCTTGTCAGGAAGCTTGATCAGTGGAGGGTCAACAGAGATTTGGGTGAAGTTTGGATTGATATCAAAGTCTGTAGCAGAATCAAGGAGCTTTCCTATTGGCCCGGATAATTTTTTGTCTGACAGAGTAGGGCCATCAAGGTCAACAATGAGATGGCGCAGGGGAAGTTCAACAGTGTGCAGGTTGCACACCAACCAGACCAGCTTTCTCCCCAGGTGCAGCTCCAGCTTCCGCATTACTCAGCTTTCACACCAGTGTTGACATTTGTTGAGTCTCCTCCAATGGCCAACAAGGTCTTATCATAACCCCTCTCTTTCAGCCAGGCAAACAGGACCTTAGCAATCTTCTCCGCATGTGACTCCTCTTTAGTTGCTTTCTCTGGGGTAAAGTGGAATAGATAGTAGCTGCCAGGCTCACTAACAACACTATAGTGTTCTTCCTTGATCTTTGCGGGAAAAGATTGGTCACTGCCCTCAGCTTCCATCATCACATTGGTCAGGTCAATCCGCCCATCAAAGAGGATGCAAGAGATCCCCCCCCTCCTCCCTGCACTTCTTCTCGAACTGTTCCCCCAGCTCTCTCATCAACTTCTCCTGTGCTCTCTTGACCTTGCTCTTATCAATCACTTTACTTGTATTGTCTTCTGTGATGATTCCTGCGTCAATCAGAGCTGCTGTTGCTATCGCTGCAGTTGGCCTCAGCCTTATGCCATACCTTACACTAGCAAGGGCAATGTTTTGAATCTCATCATAGTTTTTTCTGTACCTTTGCCGAAGCTGCTGGCTCAGGGTCAGTTTGAGGGAAGAGCTCAACTTCAGGAACAAACTCATCTTCATCACCACTTCTCTCCAATTCCAGATCCTCATCACCATCTGCCAAAAATCTCTTAACATGTTCTGAAACGTTACATTCTAGCCTCTGAGAAAAGTGGCTCAGAAAATGGCCTTATGCGCGCCAGAAAACCGTCAAAATATTTCATATACCAAACTGTATGATAATTACAATTAAGTGGAATGGCACACCTTTTTATTTGAGTATTTAAATATTATTATTATTATATGAATTACATTATATGTGTTTATATGAATTAGTTAGAACAATGCTCTATGAGAGATAACGTGAGCAGCCATGATAGAAAACGTGAGAAGACATATTCTGGGGTAACTACAATAGTAAAATAATCAACAATTTAATAATAATCAACTGCAAAATGATGTAGGTTGGGGTTATCAGAATTAAATATTTTCTTCAGAATTGTGTTCTATACACCAAAATATGTCATTTGAACACCCCTCTCCATTGATTTAAAAAAAATGCATAGTATGACCCGCCCTACTATAGGAAGCTGGTTCTGTTGGATTTTTGTTTGGTTTCATTAATGTAATAATTTTACCTTGTTTCCATGTCAGGAATAATACAGTGTTGGTATGAATATGTGCTGATGTTTGTGAGAGCTAGTATTCCCTGTGGGCTCAAGTGCTTAAGGTGTATGTTAAATATGTTGTCTGGTCCAGTAGCCTTCGAATTCTTAATGTTTGATGATCTTGGTGGCCTGGTCTGTATTGAAGGGTGTAATGGTCTTCTTGTGTCTAGCTGTTTGTCTGTCTGCGTGCTTCTGGTTGTTGTCTCTGTTTAAGTGACTTATCTTTGAGTAGTGATTAACTAGACTGTTAGCTTGTTGTGTATATGTTGAGATATTATTTGGGCTGCGACAAATAGCCGCGTGTGAGGTGTGAATCCCACTGTTAGAGTAGATAATGCTGTTTATAGTCTTGTATAGCCTGCGTGTATCTGTGGAGTGGTTTAGTGTTGTTATGAATTCCCTAAATGTTTCTGTTTGTTTTTCTTTAAGTTTGTTGTTTATTTCTGTGTTGAGTTGTTGTATCTGCTGTTTTATGGCTTCTGTGTGTGGTATTTGTGTGCTATGTTTGAGGTTGTTACGTTGCCTTATGAGGTGGACTATTTCTCTAGTGTAATTTGGGTTGTATTTCCTAATGTTGCCCTTGGGTATGTATTTGTTTGCATTATTGATGATCTGAATGAATGTCTTGAGTGTTGTATTGATGTTTATGATGGGTGTGCTGTTTAATGTGGTGAATTGTTCTTCAGTCTGTATTTTGAACTGTTCCCAATCAGCTTTCTTGTAATTTCTGTAAGTGTACCTAAGGCTGTTGGGGCTGTGTTCAGTGTGTTGTTAAGAATGAAGAGGCTGTTTAGTTGTGTGGCTATGTTGGCACCTCTGGTGTTGTTTTGGTTGTGCAGGTACCAACTAGTGTCTTTAGCGTTGAAATCTCCTCCTAAGATGACATTAGTGAGAGAGGCCAGATTGGGTAACTGTGGATTGTAATTGGCTGGCACCTGAGATGAACTATCTGGTGGGATGTAAATGTTGATGAGTGTACTGTTGTGTTTTGCGCGTGTTTTAATGTTAACTGCCTGTATTTCTATCGTGTTTTCTGCTTGGATTGTGTTTGTGATGTTTTGGGTGGCATCAGTGTAGCTAATGCTTTTACGTATGTAAGTGATGAGTCCACCCCCGTGACCCCCAGTACGATCTTGACGGATCGCTGTGAAGTCAGGGATGGTGGGTGTTTTGTGTGTGCGTTTTAGTTTTGTTTCTTGTATAAGTGCTATGTGAATGTTTTGTTTGTGTACAAATTCCCTAAGCTGCATGATTTTGTTTGTGAGGCCATCTACGTTGTTGTTAATATTATACTTCTGTATCTGTCTCATGGTCCTATTGTGTTTATGTTTTTGTGTATGGTGGCATGTGTAAGTTATAGTGGGGCCTGGGCTAGTCTTAATGTCGCCGGAGAGTAAGAGTAGTCCGGGGAGCACGCAATTCCTCCCCGTAAATGAAAAAAATAGCACGCTGGTATAGGTCCGGTCCCGGGAGCTGATCGGCACTCTGATCGTGCCACGCAACAGGCCGTCAACTGCCAGTCTGGCCAACCGTAGACGGCCCGCTGCACGGAGATTTGAGAAAGTTTGGCCACCAGCGCGTTGATGTTTCGGTTTGACGTCGCCTCTTCTTCGCGTTGATGTGTCCCGCGCTGGAGGATACAGCCACTGTTAGAAGCTTCCTCGTCAGCTGCTAACTGTCGACATACGTTGAGGTTTTTAGCTCCTTCCAATCAATTTCTTATTATCTTTGGTCAAAATGTGCTGTTTAAAACTGTCAGTTCTTTTTGTACCTTATTTTCTTTATTAATATGTCCAATAATTTGGGATTGGAAGTATATAATGAAATTATTTCCGGTCCTGTCCTTCAAATGTTTTGATAAAAAGTTCTTTTAGGATTTTCTTTCAATCAAGAATAAAGAGAATGAATTATTTACTAAGTTTTGCTTTATTCTTTCTATCTCTTTACGAAAAATACCTCAGATGTAGTCGTTGAATGATTCTCCGCTTTATAATTAAACTTACGTTCCGTTGAAGTCAGCCACTTAATCACCTAGACTTAATTGATATCATCTCTGTAGAAGACTACTTCTCCGCCAGTGATCATAAACAAATAACATTTGAAATTAATGTTCATAAAATGTTAAATGCAAAGGTGGGCAGGATCGAGTTCCAAAAGGACCGAACTCCAGGAACTCGGTCCTTTTTAAGGACCGTGAGCGGGAAAATCGGTCCTTTTCTCAGTGAGGACCGAAATGAGGAGCGACGGTCCATTTTTAAGCAATTCCGGACGGTCTTTTATAGTGATTTTAGTGTGTTTAGTGATTATTTGAAGTTCTAAAGAAGATGGATCGTTTCCTCCAGAAGACTCAGAAAGAGACTGAGACTGAACTGAAACTTGTTTCAACACCTGGAGGAGACGAAGAATCTACTGATGTTAGTGCTTCAACTTCAAGTCAAGCAACTGGAGCTCCTAGCGGAAGAACTGAACCCGGCAATCCCTGGCCGTACCTGGACAAATACTTTTAATACCTAGGCCCCAAGGGTGAGCAGAACCTGGAGTACAAGTGCTTGCTGTGCCTGCCGAACAAGAACATTCTCTCGACAAGCAACAAGAGCCAAAACAACCTCAAGCGACATGTCTCCAGGCGCCACCCTCACGTCCAGAACCAGTTCGACCAGTGCATCAAGGACGGGGTGGAGCTCCAGAAAAAGAAGAAGCGGCGAGGAGACCCTCAGGAGCGCCCCGACGACAAGAGGCAGAGGACCATGGTTCAGCCGACTATACGGGAGGCCATGGCTGGACCGTCCAGAGTCACCAAGTCTCTCTTTGAAGAGAAGGTCAGTAAATTCAATTAAAAATCTTACAACTTTGTCTAGAAGTATTTATAATCATTAAATTACACTCAAATGTCAGTCAGTTATGATGAAACGTAACAAATTTTTATTTCTTTTTAATTAGTTGATCACCTTATTTGTGGGCAACATGTTGCCTCTCGACGTCGTCGACTCCGATTCGTGGAAGGACTTTGTTAGCACCTGTGTCCCTGGCCAACACTCCATGTCTAGGAGGACGCTTACCAGGCGTATTGAAGACAGGTATTTTTTGTTTGGCTATTGAAATTCATTCTTGATAACAGTATTTTCTTTTCTTTTTCTTTTAGTGATGAGCGATGACATTATAATTTTTTACTTTACTTTTGTCTTTTAATAAACTTTTTAAGGTTTGACGAGAAGAGGCAGCACCTGAGGGACGTCCTCAACTCTGTACAGTCGGTCTCTACTACGGCAGACGCTTGGACATGTGCCCACAAGTATGTTTAAATTTTAATTAATTTACTTTTTACTTCAATCAAAAAGAAACTAATAAACTGTGAGTTTATTTTAATCAATTTATTACAATGCTGTGAAAATATAAATTATAATACTACATTTCAATTCAAAGCATTCCATTTTATTTAAGGTCGTACATGGGGATGACTGTACACTGGATTGACCAGGCCACCCTCCTCAGGCAGAAGGCAGTCTTGGCGTGCAGACGACTCACCGGACGACACACCTTCGAGGTCCTTGCGAAGGAGATGTACAAGGTCCTCTTCGACTTCGCCATCGAGTCCAAGGTCTGCAGGACTACTACTGACAATGGCAGCAACTTCGTCAAGGCATTTAAGTAAGCAGATTTTTTTTTTTTTAATTTCTTCATTCAAATTTTTTGACTTTTAAATCTTTACATTTTTAATTTTTTCTATAACATTGAATAAAAATATAAAAAAATATAATAATTGTGTTTCATTGTGCAGTGTCTTTGGCAAAACGGACGAGGAGCTGCCTGAGGAGGTCCAGGAAGAGGAGGAAGAAGGTGTGGGGCGGCCCGATGATGAGGACGTCGTTCAGGTTGAGGATCTGGCATCGCTTTTGGAAGGTAAATTATGGATTATTTATTATTTCTCGATTTTTTTTTCACTTTTTACAAGTCTTGTAAGGTATTTTCTTTTCACTCAAATATATTATTGAATAAAATGAACATTTCTTTTTAGCCGGTGCCACGGAGGATCCTGAATACGTCCTGCCGAAGCACACAAGGTGCGCCGCCCACACCCTGAACCTAGTGGCCACCTCCGACGCTGACAAGGCCCTGAAGAACTCACCATCCTACAGGAAGGCGTACCGGGCCGCCTTTGGTAAAGCTACGGAGCTGTGGAACAAGCAGTCAAGAAGTTCACAAGCCTCAGACACCATCAAGGCCGAGATAGGGATGCAGCTGACTGTCCCCACCGTTACGAGATGGAACTCCGTCTACGACGGGGTGTCCCGCCTGGTCGACATCTTCGGAGACAGGGAGAAGCTTCATGGACTACACCAGACGTGCAACATTCTTGGGGTGCCTTCGTTCTCGTCTGGTGACCAATATACATATTTGATTTTTTTACTTTTTTTTTTGAAAAGGTAAAAAGTAAAAAGTAAAAAGTACAATATAAAAAGTTTAAGTACAGGACTAAAATATTAACTATTTTTTCAGCTGATATCAACTTCTTCAAAGAGTATCTTGAGGTGATGAAGCCGGTCTGTAAGGCCTTGGACATCCTGCAAGGGGAGGACAAGGCGTACATGGGGGCACTCCTGCCCACCCTGGCCATCTCTCTCAAAATGTTGATGGAGCAGATGGAAAGCAGCGATGTCAAGATGTGTCAGCCACTGGTATTAGCTGTCAGGGATGGGATCAAACGTCGGTTTGGTCCCCATTTGAGGATATGGACTTCCTCTGGTAGCTGCGCTACACCCCAAGTTCAAATTGGGCTGGGTGAGGCTGGTGGAGGACGACGTCATGTATGACGTCGAAGAGATCAAGGCCAAGGTGAAGAAGCAGATGATGTCTATGGTGGAGAGGATTCTGGCAAGAGCGGACTCAGGCAAGGACACCAGCAGCAGCGAGGGTGAGAATGACCAGGACAATGACGACTTCTTTGAGGCTCTCTACGAGGGCGGGGAGAAGACGAAGGAGACCGGGACCAAGTTGGTGGAGACATTTCTCAGCGAGAGGCCTGTGAAACCCTTCATCTTCAACAAGGACTCGTTCCCCAGCCCGGCGTTGAAGGACTTGTTCATCAAGTTTAACACGCCTATCCCATCCAGTGCCGCCGTGGAGAGGCTCTTCTCTTTGGGGAAGGACGTCCTCAAGCAGAAAAGGTCAGGGCTCAGTGACAGCCATTTTGAAATGCTAGTCTTCTTGAAGGGAAACTCAAGCATTTAACTTAATAACTTTTTTTCATCATTTATGTATTGTATTAATTATAATTTACGTTAATAAAATTAAAGATTTCCAGTGTCTTTAATTTCATTTTTCATTTTAATCAAATTTTTCACTTATATTATATATAAGGACCGAGGACCGAGTCGTTCCTAGGTCCTATCTTCAGAAAGGACCGTGACCGGGACCGTCGGTCCAGTTTGAGCAAAGGACCGGGACCGGGACCGTCGGTCCTTTTTGAGGCCCGGGTGCCCACCTTTGGTTAAATGTAACCCATTTCTGCGTCTTAGGTATCAACACCTTACTTCAAAAAGAAACCTGGTACTGACATGTGTATATATATGCCTTAAAGCGATGGTCCGTAAATACCAAATTTTAAACGCTGATGTATTTTTGTTTCCCGGATGTCTCTAAGGCATTTGATCGTGTTACTCATGACAAATTATTTGTGACACTTGTAAATCGTAATGTACCTGGTTACTTGGTCCGTATATTAATATTGTGGAGTCAATTCAGAGCCATTCCCTGTAAGCAGTGGTGTCATGCAGGGAGAGATATTATCTCTCTAATTATTCAATGTTTATATGGATAATCTATCTGCTGTACTGAACACTTGTAAAATAGGCTGCTATCTTCGTACAATGCTTGTTAATCGCCTGATGTATGCAGATCTAGTACTTGTTTCTCCATCTGTAAAAGGGCTCAGCACACTTCTGAAAGTTTGTGAAAGGTATGGGAAAGATAATGTTATAAAATATAATCTTGCTAAAAATCATATTATGATTATGAGAACAAAGTACTGCAAGTATATAAAGTTTCCTGAATTTCATCATTTCAATTCAATACACCCCACTGTGTGCAGATGTCTGTCATACTCGAATAGATTTTGACCATGTTTTACTATCTCAGATACCACCATGCTTGGCAAGTGTGCTGCAGATTGTATCCATTTAGGACTGTTTTAGTTATTTGATTTTCTTCTCTTTCATTTCTTTATATTTTTGTTTTTGTCTTATAGTGTTCTAAGTTGAAATTTTCATTTTCCAGTTTGAATTGTGTTTTACTCGTATGTTTGGTTACAAGTGCTAATGACCAATAAGTTTTTGAGCACCATGAATTAATCGTTCCATGGGGAAACGTTCTGTGTAATTAAGTGTAATTAAGCTTTATAGCATGTTAAAGAGGACATACAGTTTGAAGTAAAATTTAGTCAAGAAATATAAGTTTGAAAAGAAAATTTGATGCTTCTTGTGAAACAAAGCCTTTAGATGATGATAAGGTAAGTTAAAATCCAAAATCATTTAGACTAGAAAATTTGATCAAAGGGTAGGGTGAGATTTCATTTTATTGTACTTAATTTTGCTACATAATATATTTCGATTTCATAACCCATCTTTGCCCCTCACACCTGTAGCTTACTGCTATATTCGATGAGAGCCAGAGTGCAAAATTGCAAAATGTGATGCCAAAACATAGAAATTTGAAAATTTGACAGTTAATTAATTGAAATTGAGGATCATGTCAAGAATAGCGAACCCAATTTTACCATGTCAAGAATAGCGAACCCAAAAATTCCCTTGTCAAGAATAGCGAACCCAAAAGTTCCCATGTCAAGAATAGCAAACCCAATATAAATATCATGTAAAGGAAAAAGTTAAACATATGTAATCTTCACTTTATTGATGAAAGAATAAATAAAACAATTTACTGAAATGAAAATGAACCGTATACTAATTTATTAAAAAGGAAATTGAGTGGCAATTGCGTTACAGAAATTAATCAACCTGTTTACTTTATTTCTTTCCATCCACATGAACTGTTGTAAATAACCTGGAAGAAATTCGCGTTTGCATCCTCGCATGTTGTTAATTTTAGCCTTATGCCCTTCGTGCGGGTCGCGGGTAGCAAAAATTAACCAAACTATCACGACTTAACCTAACCAATCGTCAAGGGCGTACAATTAACCTAAAAAAATAAATAAAAAACAATAAATTTTTTTTATTTATTTATTTTTATATATTAAGAGAAGAGGATTCTTTATACTGTACGGCATTGACGATTGGTTAGGTTAAGTCGTGCTAGTTTGGTTAAATAAAAAAAGACTAATATAAAAGCATTTAATACGTCCTTAACTAATTACTTAAAATTGGGAAACATAAACCTACCGTCTGAAGTTATGAAAACGTCCTTGAGGACTTCCCATGTCAAGAATAGCGAACCCAATTTTACCATGTCAAGAATAGCGAACCCAAAAATTCCCTTGTCAAGAATAGCGAACCCTGCAGGTGTTGGGTTCGCTATTCTTGACATGATCCGAAATTGATGTAGACCTACCATGATTTTAAATTGGCAATAACTAAAATATATAATGGTTAGCTGGATGCAAGGTCACGGTTGACCTGGTTGAACCCAACATAGTTGTGTCCAGTGGGTTTTATCAGAAATATCCACTTTAAAAAAATCCTGAAAATCTTCATATTTATATATTTTATTTTATTTTATTTAAACTTTACAATTTCCTTACAATTTTTAAAGGTAAATACCATATTTGAAGGTAAAATACAGTATAGGCCCCTATACTTTATTACCTTTCATTGTGGGGCTAATAGCTGACTCAAATTTTAAGCCTTAATTCATTTGATAAATTCAAATTTCCTTTTTTCTTATAGTTTCTGTAATATAAATTTTCACCAACTGACTCACCTATTCTACAGCGAATCTGTTTTTAGCTTTTGACCAAATATGGCTAAAAGTTCAGTGACAACTGCTGATTATTTATTATCTATGTAACCATAACCAAACTTGAATCTTTGGATCTTTGGAGGTAAAAGAACAATGGAATATTATTATGAGAATCTATTTAATATTAAAATAAAACAGGTAAGCTACAGCCAAGATCAGGGGTGGGAACCATTTTCACTCTGAAGAACCGCATGCTGGGGTTTTCCCCACCCCTGGACTAGATTACCTACTAGGTTTGATTACTGTCAGACAAGAATTTCTGAAAGTTTTACCAGGTCTGAAGTGGATATTGGCTGGTGTGTGTGTGTGTGTGTGTGTGTGTGTGTGTGTGTGTGTGTGCCAAGGTGCCAGGGAGCTAAGTAATAATTCCATATTAAGTTTTGAAACTGTCCAGAACCACAGGGCCAGTTTTTAAGTAGACTAATTAATTATCAGTGGTGGGCACCGTTAACCAAAAAGTTAACTTCGTTAACCGCTAATCCGTTAACCAAAAAGTTAACTTCGTTAACCGTTAATCCGTTAATTCGTTAAACATGTAACGGAAGTTACCGATAAACCGTTAACGTTAACTTTTATTATAAAAAAAATGAAAAACACAATATATATATAATTTAATTTTCCCTCTTCTTCTCGTTCTCCATTTTGTCCATGAGATGCATGTTGCCCTTCATGAAAATTAGCAAATCAAAGTTTTCATCAGACAGGGATGATCTCTTGGCCCTCAGGATGTCCTTGCCCATAGAGAACAAACGCTCCACTGCAGCACTGGAGGGGATGGCTGTGTTGAACTTGATGAACAAGTCCACCAACACTTGCTCACCCAAGAAGGCAGCATCTGTCAGCAAGTCCTTGGAGTTGGTCTCCAGCCAGGTCAACTCAAATGGCAAATCTTTCCGCCTGATTTTACAGTCGACCATGTTTTGCTCAAACCAATGCCATAAATAACTACCATATTTGGTAAGACACAAATTGTGGCGACGGAAACAAATATATCGCCTGATTTTGCACTGCGGAAATGGAAATTCGTTCATCACTATTAACAGTGGCGGATTAATTGCGCACCTGCTCAGCACTGAAAATAATAGAAACTTTTAAACGTTTATTTATGAATTTTTGGGTTAACGGACTTGAGTTAACGGAAGTTAAATGTAACGGAAGTTAATTAGTCCGATAATGATTTTCAAAGTTGACTTAAAAGTTAAATCGTTAACGAAAAAGTTAACTTCGTTAATTAACGATTAACGGATTAACGGTTTGTGCCCAGCTTTGCTAATTATGCAGGTTAAAGTGTTGTTGTTATTAGTAGGAAAACCTTAGTTATGATTGGCTGCATGTATTATTTTTTCAAATTTAAAAATCTAGTACTTCTGATTCTGCATATTGACCTTCAAGAATTTTTTTATTTATACTTTTTTAAAAAGTATATTGGTTTTACATAATTTTCTTTTACCTTAAGCCAGCCCACAAAAATAAAATATTAAACTTGATCTGCCATAGTAAATAATTGCCTTCATTTGTTTACTTTTTAAAGTAACCTCCAAATTTCTCAAAGGTTGAGAGTAGATTAAATTATTACAATAACAGATGGAAGGTTTTAATAGTTCTCTTGCAGTTAATCCTTATACAGAAAAATTAAAAATATCGGAACTATAAAAATATCTAGTTGAAATATAAGAATGATTAAAAAATTAGGATCACCTGAAGATCAGGGCCCCCAGCCTCAATTACCAAATGATATCTTCGTTAAAACTAACGAAAATATCACGATTTAACCTAACCAATCGTCAAGGGCGTACAGTTGACCTAACCGGGCATTCAATTTAATTTATTATTATATTTGGTACTGTAAAGCAAAAAACAAGAATACATGGGGGTGATCTTCAGGTGATCCAAAAAATTACTTTTTCATAAGTGATTCAAATTTTCTTTGAAGGGTTTACATTAATACTCATCCAAACTAAATTTATCGACTTAGCAGTAACATAAAAAGATAGTTTAAAGCTAGGCCAACTAACCTGTATCTAGTTGCACAGCAAAGGTAACATAATATACTTAAGACAAAGTTTTACCATTATATTCCTTTAAAATTAATTTTGGATCACCTGAAGATCAGAGCCCACAGCCTTCGTTAGTTAGCTTTATAAGGATAACTAACGAAAATATCACGACTTAACCTAACCACTCGTCAAGGGCGTACAGTTGACCTTACGATTAGTTAGGTTAAGTCGTGATATTTTCGTTAGTTTGCTTTATAAGGCTAACTAAAGAAGCTGGGGACCCTGATCTTCAGGTGATCCTTAATTTTATGCAAGAGACCTTCATTGGCTAAACCAATCCCTTATTCTAATCACTAAATTTGTTGTACAGACAGATCTTTTTCATGAAGAGGCTGACTCCACAGATGAAGAATTGTCTAATTCAAACCTTGAAGACAGTGATGTTGAAGGTGATTTTGAAAAAAAAAAAATTTATATAGCGATTCTGATGAAGCAAGTGATACTGAAGATGAGAATGAAAGTGATGAATGGGGAGACATTGACTTTGAAGAGGAGGGTCAAGACAGTGAAGCTGAAAATGATTCCGATTATGTTGGAAGTTTAAAGGGAGATATTGAAGAAAGTAGTTCAGAGATTGGTAAAGAAAACAGGAACACTTCAGAACGAAAATATTTTAAAATTAAATCTGATGTAATTCCTGTTAAAAATCTTCCTTCTAAATTATCACTTAGTAGTATTACCAAGGCTAAATCAGAAGATAAATTGAAAAAGAGGAGAGCGCCACGTAGAAAGCTGAAGAATGACTCAACCACCAGTAAAATAGCAACAGAAAGAAGTAAAGAACCTGTAGCAAATGTTTCAAAGATTAAGCAGAACAAAACAAAGACCGGTAATCAGGTGAAAGAGCTCAGTAATAAGACTGTTATTGATTAATACAAAGATGATTCATCGGATGAAGAAGATTTAAGAAATATCATAGGTAAAAGTTTTTATTAGCATAGTAGCCTCTCGAAAGTAATGTACATTTTTAGGGAGAAGCTAGCCCATAAAGACTTCACTGAAACTGATCACATAGTTTTAGAGCAGATTCATTGGTTTTATCAAACAGTTACATTTAGAGAATACAGTATATGGAACATACCTTAATGTGTTACAGTACTGTACTTGGTATCATAAATGTTTAGAAATGTTTGTACCTACGAGATTCATATAATTGGTACATTGCATGCACTGTACCTTATAAAAGTTATAGGGCATCATTTTAGTCCTTTATTGGTAAAATTCCTGAAATTCATAAAAAGTTACCAAGGTAATCCATACTAACTGGACCTTTGATATATACGTCCATTGTTTATCCTCATGAAGCCAACTTCTACATTTTCAGTACAACTCAATTTCTTAAAGAATTACCCTGATTTATCTTGTGGTTCAAAAACTATTTCACTCGAATGCATAATTAGCCAGAGCTAACAGAGCCTGACAGTGGTTGAAGTTTTAACTGTACAGAAGAGGAACCTTCAATAAAAGTACATTCATAAGATCAAAAGTAATAAAGTAATTTTATTTATAAAGTGTGTACAGTATTATTATTTTTTCTTTGTAGGCAATATACCAATAAACTGAGGGAGAGAGAGAGAGAGAGAAAGAGAGGAAGATTTAAGTTTTATTTTGCGAGCTAGGCAGCTATCGGGAAATCTAATTTTAAAAACGTTTTATAAAATTTATTTTAAACATTTTTAGAGGGATGGTTTATAGTATACACCATTTAAATGTTTATTTGTCCATCACATCCCGTTTGTTTTTGTGGTTGGGATTGTAACGATGTCTACTAAACTCAGTTCTCGAATATTTTATATGTTTGGAGATTATTTATGAATAATTAATTTTGAAAGTCTTCGTTTTAACAAAGAGACAAACAAAAACTTCGGCTACGGCCGTGCGCGCGCGTGTCGGGTGGTAACGTGCAGACGAAAGCGATCGGCCTCATTCAATGATGAATATTATTATTTTCTTCCTATTATTAGTCTTAGTGTTATGGCGTTGTGATGCCTGTGGCCTCTAAAACTCATATTTATGTTTGTAAACTTTGAAAAGTTTTTACAATTAAGATGGTGGTCCCTCAAGTTTATATTTATATTTATTATTGTGTCATCTTGGTGCTGGTGGCTCCTAAACCTTATATCAAGAACTTTGACATTTTTTGCCATTCAAACGGGGGAGGCAACCATAGTGTACTGTGACGTCGCACCATTATTATTATTATTTTTTTAGTATTATTATTACTATTATCATTATTATTATTATTATTATTATTAATAATATTATTATTATTATTATTATATTATTTTAAATCAAAGGTCAATAACAGATTAAGATTTTATCAGGAATTAAAAATTTTGTTCTTCTGGCAATCCCCTCTGGCACTCCATTCCCCCCTCTGGCACTTGGCACCACTACCCCCGTTTGGCACTGGTACCCCCCGCCCCCACTCGTAAATGCCCGCATACTACTTACTAATGGGTTTATTCCCAGCGGTCCGCCTCAGAACATATTAAACTTTTATAATGATAGACATTCTTCTAATCCAGTTTTGAATCGGGGCTTGTTTCTGTTAAGCTATAAACTCGCTTAACTGTCCATAACTTAACTTTAGGACGTACAGATTTTTTTTTTTATGTTCGAAGCGAAATACATGCATACAAAAACATCAGAAATTTTCAGAGGAATAACCACATGCAATAAGTAACGTAACGTAACAAATTTTCGGCCCATTCTTAGGTCTTCATCAGGTGCGATGAAAATCTGAGGAATAAGACATGAAAACCTTAGTATGGAGCTAAAGTTTGTGCTTCTATTAAATCCGTATTTTATTTTAGCTTTTTTTTCACTTTAATTCAACTTCTCGTAATTGAAAATATTCATGTTAGAGATTTTTTGTGAGAATTTAGAAAAATTATTTCTTTATCATGTGACACAAATTGACATTCACATTATATTTCTTAATACTTTTTGATATGATGATTAGGTACTTTAAAAATCTTTCTTTTCTTATATTATATAGGCAACACCTATATAACGTTCAATGAATATTAAACGTCTAGTAAACCCTATGCTGTGATAACACTGTAAATCACTAATGATACTTTTTGCTTTTCGAATTTGTTGTTTGTCAAACATACTGCATATATTCAGTTACTTGCATCGAATCATTTCAAACCAATTCCACACTAATGTATATTTAAATATAAATATTGTATCAGTAACACGAAGCTCTCAATGTCAATTAATTTACTTGATGTAATTATAAAGTTTACAAATTGTTTCTATGAAAATTGGATAATTCACCACTTACTGTATGTGCAGGGTAATTTTCACTGCATATTATCTGGGGTTTAAATTAACTCTCAGGTTATATACTTTTAACACTTGTTTGTTTGATGAGGTTGTTTAACTTCCTTCGCAACATCTGAGGTCATATGAGGGAAGACACCTAAAATTTTATGTGGAATCCGAAGCACGAGACGCCACATAAGCTGGACGCAGAGGACGGTCCACAATCCAACTACGGGAAGTGGTGTTACGACACTAGCCACAACGTAGCACAGTTTTATCGAACAAGAGGATACTCCTTATTCCATTGTTAAGGCTACTTTTACGCCCCAATACCGCTTCCAGTTAGATAGCGAAGTTAAGCGACATCGGATCTGTTGAGTGGTGGATGGGTGGCTGTCCTCCTATATATATATAGAGAGAGAGTGTGTGTACACAAAGTCCTTTCCGGATTATAAACTTTAATTACATGAAATCTAAAGACACAGTAATGCTTTGTTTTGCATGTTGTTGCATAACACATCACGTTTATTATGTTTCTCATTAAATCTCAACATGTGTGTCTTTAGTTACACGCAGCACATCCAAGCGAAATTCGAGTTCACGCCATACTATGCTAGCATATTTCTCGTGACATTATTCATAGCATCGGAAATCCTTGCACGAAAAGTGTCAATGTCAGCAACAGGAGTATGGTACACATAATCCTTTACATATCCCCACAGGAATACGATATCGGATATCAGAGGATCGTGGAGGCCATGGCACCGACCCGTCGCCCCCAATCCATCCTCCGGGAAAAGTGATGTTCAAGAACTCACGCACTAACAAACCCCAGTTTGTCTCGCTGTAAAATGATGGATGGTTGAAGACGTTCCAACTGGGGGGGGGGGGCTACAAAGAACTCGAGCATGTCCAGGTACACTTGTGACGTAACATTCTTTTTAGAAAAGAAGAATGAGCCTATCATCCTATCATGCATTAATCTACACCACACATTGACAAGAGAGAAACTTCATGTGTGGTGCAACAACATGCAAAACAAATTATTACTGTGTTTTCTTTGGATTTCGTGTAATTAACGTTCACAATCGGGAAAGGACTTTGTGTACACCCTGTATAATGTGTGTGTGTGTGTGTGTGTGTCAATCTTTTTGTTTCATAAGAATATACTACAGATTTGTCAAAATCATTCATACTTTCTCCAATATGAGAACAATTTCATAATAAATGAAGGCATATTACCAAACTGTACAAAGATAATAAAGTTAACTGAAGTCATTAAAACATTCAGAATTTGCTCTTGTAGACTAATTTCTGTTTTCCTGTTAAATGAGCCGATTCCGAACGGATGTTTTGCTCATGCTAATAAAGGATCTCAAACAGTCTGAAAAGGATGCTTTTCATTATGTTTCTAGATGGCCAAATACTTACGACTTCTTCACCAGTTTAAATGAATAGCACCTATAAATACTTCGGTGCGGATACTTATACATCTAAGTACTGTACTGTATATGCTTGTATATACTTACAGGAATATAAGTACTGTATACACGTAACACAATACTTATATGCGTAAGTGCAGTATATACAATAATACCACAATTATATATGTAAAATTTGTTAAAAGTGGTAGAGGATCACTTCTCGCTCAATGTCATTTCCATTGCCACATTTGCAATCCGAGAGTGGAAATATTCTGAAATCCAGCTTCCTGAAGGATAGAAGTGTATATTTAATATATGTGCAGTTTCGAAAAAAAGTTCGCCTAGAAACAATTTTTAAAACGCATAAAAATGTACAAATTGGTAATATTTTGGTTTTCTTCGAGTATTTTACTGTTTTTTGGGGACAGGAATAAAGTTTCCAAAACAAAACCCAGTCATTACTAATTAATAATATTTTATGCTCTTTAGAAATTTGCTTTTCAGTCGAACTGTACATTGTATCGGTATTAATATTGTTATTTATAAATTTAGTTGTAAAATACGTACTAAAAATATTTCATTTGCTGAAAACCAGAACTCTATTGACGCAGTCGATCACCGTAATTCTACAACGAGTACATATAACGTTCGATATTGTTTAACCTCCCTCGTAACAGCCATTCATCCAACCACCAAACAAAGCCAACCTCGCTCAACCTCACTGATCTAAAAGGAAAAGATGTTGCGACGTGCGTAATGACAAAAACTAATTAAATACAACTTTATTTTATGTGCTATTACTTCTATTTTTTCTTATTTTCTGTGGTAAAAACTGAAATGAATCTCAAAGATTTTTGCCTAAAAAGCTCTCATGCTTCCCAACGGCATATTCAGATAAGAATACGCTTGCCACTAAAATACAATATTAAACGTTAATGCCAACATTGTGTAAACCTACATGGGTGTTTCTGAATAAAGATCGTTTGTTGATGTTTTGTTGTTGTTCTTGTATCTCACCGCATGTATGAAGGTATAATAAGTTGTAATGAGAGAAACCACAATGCAGATTATAGGCAAATGGTATACGAAAACGAGTAAAATTATTATTTTCAACTAAAGTACAATGAAGATATCGCATTAACTTCTGTTATGGTCACATTTATTATTCTATTTCTACCAAATTACTCTTTTGTTGATGTGAAGAAATGTTAATACCCTCACTGGGGTAATTTAAGACAACGGATATTGTAAAAGTATGTAAATTTGTTTAATTTTCGACATGAATTAATCATCCTGACATTTTACTCAGGCATGTTGCATAGAGGAATTTTAATTCTCATATTTATTTCGTTTATGTCGGGGTGGGGGGTATAACTGTATGTACAGATGCCAAAAAAACGTGGGTTTTTTTTGGCTTCCATGGTTTTTTCATTAGGGTTTTTTTCGGTAAATTGTGTAAAAATAAAAATTGGTCTTTACAGACAAACATCTTTTAGTCATTTGAAACAGCTAGGCAGAGGCTACTGCATACTTATTTTAGTACTTTTTTCTTTTCCTTGTTTTCAAATTGAAATTATGACCCTTTAATTTTATTTACTTTTATTTTATTTGTTCATCAGTTAACTTGGCATTCATGGTATAACATAAAAAGCGTGCTGACCGCATCCTATGTCTGTAACTTATGTGAGCACCTTAACTAAAATTAATTTATTTTGAGGATAAAGTATTTAGTATTTTGTTAAGTCCTTGCTAAAAAAATTAAACAAAATGTAATAACTTTTGTTTAATTATTATAATAAATGTGTATCTCCATTAAGGAACTTGTTCTCTTTATTTAAAATCACTAATAAGATTTATTAAAAAAGTTTTGGTTTAAATAATTGTTACATACAGTTAGGTAACATGACTAAATATTGAAAAAAAGGGAAAACTTATGAATGAAAAGTTAAAACTATACCACGAGATAATAACATTAAAATGCACACTAAAAAATAATCTTACTTTTCAGATATAAATTTATTTTTTCACTTTGTAAGCTTTCTAAGGTAACTTTTAAAACTTCAAAAACACTAAGCCCCAATTAAATTAATACTTAATTATTCTGGTATGACATTAGCAAAAAAATGCAAATGTTGAGTGACTTTCAAAATTGATAATGCTTAAATATAATAATTTTGTTTACAATAAATATGCTACTAACTTGTTTCTCTTTTCTATTTCCTGATACAGTAGTCTAGCTAAAACGAATTTTTCATTAGTTAGTAAAATTATGTTAATTATCTGTTTGGAGAGCATCAAGGAAGAAGAGATGCGTTGCAGTAAGCGAACTAAAGCGTTTTTTAAGACCAAAAACTTATTATCTTGTGACCCCTTCAAAAAACCTCCAGGACAAAAGCGAACAAAAGAACACATTGTAACTGCGAAGCAAATTCAGCAGCACCCAACCTTTCAGCTTGTTCCTGGACAAAAGCTATGCTATCCATGCTTCAAAGCCTTCCCAACATATGCACCACCTTTGGACACTGAAAGCATCTCGTCCAGCAACAGTAATATTAGTGAGCAACCAGGACCATCTGGGCTCCAACAATCTGAATCCGGATTGTGATGATGCATTAGAGTTGGAATATGAACTGTCTACTATCAACCGACCTATGAAACTGATGGGCCAGTCTCCATTCATGAAAAGAAAGCTGGGCCAAAGAAATTACGCCACACAGAAAGTGAACACTGAGCAGGTGAGGCGAATCAGTCAACAAAAAATTGTGTGACAGACAACCAGCAGGTGAGGAGGGCGACAATGTCAGACAAGAAACGAACAAAGCAACAAAGGCACTGACAGAATGGACACAAAGATCGTGATCAGAACCCTTTAGTGGAGACTAGGGCTCCTGGCGACACTCCACTGAAAAAAAAACCGCGCCAAAACAGTACTTCATGAGTGGCGAGGAAATGTGCTAGGCCTGTTGTATTTGCTGCTGTTTTAGTAACTTTTATTCCTGCCAAATTTCTACCAAGCAATTTAAATTGAATCTGCTGCGAGGTTTACCTAATACTGACCTACATTACTCGTTTTATATATAGGGTTATCTCAAAATTAAAATTAAAGGCGACACATTTTTATCTAGGTCAGGTCAAAGGACGCGAAATAAGGTCACTCTTTTGTTTTCCATTAGACAAAATATTTCATAGAAAAAGAAAGATAGCCCTGCGTATTGGTTTCAAATTGACACTTAAATTATTACTTTAGGACAAACAGAACTCGAGTTATAAACTTATATTTAAACTTTATCAACTTTGAAGTTCACTCAACATTTGCATTTTTTGCTAATATATAATTATAGTACAGAAAAACTAATATAGTTTCCAAACGCTTCGCCAGCACATGATTTGATTTATTGTTGTATTGTTGAGTATTTGGACTACATTATATCAAACGATGAAAAAAAATCGGAGGTGGCGCAATTTTAGCTAGGTCAGGTCAAAGGTCACGAAATAAGGTAACTGTTTTGTTTTCCATTTGACAAAACATTTTATAGAATAAGAAAGCTAGTCCTGTGTTCTGGCCTCAAAATGCACTAAAATCATTATTCTGTAACAAATAGAACTCGAGTTGATTTATGGAATTTTGAAAACAGCCAACTTTGAAGGTCAGGTCAAATTTTGGCGACCTCTATCTCGAAAAGTAAAGGTCGTACAGGTCTGAAATTTTGGTGGGGAGTGTTTCCTATACATACCAAAGTGTATCCCAAATTTCATCAAAATCGGAGAGGGACATGTAAAATATGCCCTATTTTTATTGATTTCATTTGGAATGACCCCTATATGAAGGATTTGAATGTAACCCCTCTTTATCCGTAAAATCAGAATTTTCCTCATTTTCATCATCAGTCGTCTCACTCAAAGCAGATGTGCTTAGTTTATTTGAGTCAGGGCTTTGTAGAACACATATTGGTTGAGGACGTCACTGAATATTAGTTACATCTTTTGTCTCCAACCTCAAATTTTGCGAGATGAAAACTAATTTCCCTTCTCTCTCATTTCTCAATTTATTCCTTTCGGCTGAGTGAATATTGCTGTATGTGCCTAATGTGTTAAATTCACATTAAAAGCCGCCCGTGACAAACAGCAAAAACAACTGGTTCCATTTAACATAATTATCAGTAATCTCTCATTATTATCTCTATTATTCATCTCTCTCAATTATTCACTGACACGACTGCTACAGCTCTCTCTCTGGAGGTCTGCTCTCGACTTTTTTGCTGGATGCTTCCGGATTCATTCCGACTTGTCTTTGGTCAGTTGTTATGGTTCGTCAGCGGATCTTTGTTGATTATTTTTCACGATTCTGTAATTTAAAAGAAATTTAGAATACATCCTAGTCAAGAAATTCCAAAATTCTAATTGTTTTGTATTATTAACTAACT
>JAJOZX010008317.1:7500-15000 GCA_023014485.1 Bathynomus jamesi
TAGTAGAATTTGATAATTTCCGCTTATTAATGACATTTTATCTCAACGGTCCACATCCGCACGACATCCGCAGTCCAAAGTGCGGATGCGGATGCGAGAAAATGTGCGGATGTTCCGCGGATGCGGATGTGACCTACATCACTACCCCTGACCTATATGGACAAATTGCGCACCATTGAGACAATAGAGGGCAGTATTTTTTTTCACATTGGGACAGCTCCCACAATGTCCGTTATCCACGTGTCAACACTTTGTGAGAGTACTTTTGGACACACGGTAAAAAATAATGAAACCCAAACTAAATTATATAAAGGAGTTTTAATTAATTCGGTGTATTAATAAGGTGCCAATTCAAAACCAGGAAGATACCGCAGGCACTATAGGGTTTAAGTTCTAGATAGGGATTAAAAAGAGGTGTTATTAATTAATAATTTTAACATTTCACCGAAATATTTTTTAACATTTCACTGAAATATTAAAATTTTCAGTTTACAGGATTTCCCTTCAATTAAATATTTTTTCTTGTTTGATACGTAATACAACCCCCCCCTCCCCCTCCCTACATGCACTTCAAGGATAAGTTATATTAATAAAGAAATAATAACTAGTGCTTGCTTTGCTTCCGTGCTTCCATGCATATTTATTTGAACGTGTAAACTGTAAAACTACCGAAGAATTTATGGAATTTTTCTTATGTAAATTTTTTTGAAACTTCTCCTGAGGAGAGGTTGGATTTATCCGTAGATTTTATTTATATTTTGAATTTAAATTGTAGGGTATTTTTTATTCCATTTTTTCTTGTACATTTTTCTAACTAATTTTGAAATGGGTATTCATACATATCAGGGTATGGGGTATATTAAATTTCCAGTTTTATTGTGTTTCATTAAAAAAGTATTAGAGTAACAAGTAAATTTTTATAAATTTGTACTAGTGTGTTTAGACCAAGTAAAATTTCCACTTTTTGTCTAATTTACCAACGATATTAAATTAAGAAACATCTTTAAGTAAGTTAATAGTAGGTTAATTAGGTATTACACGACATTATCAAAACCTCGTTTCCCAACGAATTGGGGGTGAGAAGGCAGAAACCACCCGGATGTAAGATATAGAAGGTAATGAAGGAAGAGAAAAGATAGAAAATAAAGCTTACACAGCCATTCACAAAGGCGTCCTGGTGGACCAAGCGACCCACCTCTCCCCTATGGCAAAATTCTACGTCCCCGAAGCTTCATACGCTATGCTATGTGTGGTGGCGTTTCCAGGCATTGTCAATTAGGCCTTTGACAATTTGGTATTAAAAATAATACAAACACGTACATATCGCCTATATTGAAATTCTAAATTATATTTTGTAGCACGAAATAGTATTATTTATACTATTAGTAATTAAAAGAGCATTATCACGGAAATACAAAACCTAGAGATTGTCTGTGTTAACTCTCTTGAACATTGGCCTAATAATTCTTAAGAGATATTATGGCTTAAAATAGTGAGGAAAAACTAACTCTAAATAACATCATAGCGTGTATGATGCAACGAGTCTGTTGGGGTCCCACCTAAAGCATGTCGCCCGTCCATCAGATGACGTCAGAGAGGAAGCGAGAAACTTCCAGAAAAGACCCGAGTTTTCCTGTAATTCAGTAAGTGTTGTAAGTCCTCAGCCATAGAGTTATTTCCTTATAAAGCTTATAGGGTATGTAAAAGATTAAGAGAATTACAATTGAATTGAGAATATATATATATGGATGAATTTCACAATTAAACACGTGAAATAAATGAATGCTGCAAACTCACAAGGAAAAAGAAAAACAATTCCAAGGCCTTTCATGTATTCAGAGCTACACCTCGTCAGGGAATCATTCCCTGACGAGGTGTAGCTCTGAATACATGAAAGCCCTTGGAATCGTTTTTTTTTCCTTGTGAGTTTGCAGCATATATATATATATATATATATATATATATATATATATATATATATATATATTATTTATTATATTTATTATTTTCGCCTTTTAGTTTATTATTAAAAATAAAAATTTGAGGGATTCCCAAATAATTATTTAAAATCTGTTACGCTCATGATTACAGTTCTATTTAATTTTTAAGATAACTTAATTGATTATTATTTTTTTATAATATTAATTGGTTTCTAATACCATAGCGTTGCATAAAATGTTACATAATCAAAATATATTTAGTTGATCACACACACACACACACACACACACACACACACACACACACACACACACACACATATTCAAGGATAAGTTATGCATATTAATAAAGCAATTTAATAACTTGATTGATTTGTTTGCGTGCTTCCATGCCTAAAGGTTTGAACATGTTAAAAAAATAACTGCTTTGAAATATTTATTAAGTATAAAAGAATGTTTGCTTGATTGCGAGTGGTTGTACATTAGTACACTGTAGTGGACATTTAAAATTAATGTACACTACGTGTGTGTGTGTGTGTGTGTGTGTGTGTGTGTGTGTGTGTGTGTGTGGAAATCGATTACCCCAGTTTTAAAGGGTGGAATCCATAGACTTTTGTGGAATTCGAGACATTTTATTAATAGTTGTTGTTATTTATTTAATATTATTATGATTATTATTTATACTCGTATTATTTGGTGGTAAGTTAATTAGTTCATTGGAGTTAATTTGAAACTTAATTATAAGTTTGAAGAAAGGTAGTTGCGTTTCAGACTCCGGAAGCCTTGTTTGTATGTTCCCACCAGATACTATATATATATTATATATATGTGTGTGTGTTTTTAAAATGTACCCTCATTTTGCCCTTATAACAGCTCGAACTCTAAATGTTGTCGGTGTATTTCTTTAACACTGATGGCGTGTTCATCCAAGTATTCTGCGGGTCTTTCTTCTCAACGTCTACATGGTCTCGTATAACCTCAACTCTGGATTCATGTCGGGGCCTTGTGATGGCCATTCCATAATTTTTACTTCTCTAGCGTCTTCCTTCCCCTTCAAATATGATTTTACAATCCCTGTCGTGCGTTTGGGGGTCGTTATCTTGTTCGAAGATGAACCCTTTTGCCCAATCAAACGCGTTCCATCTGGCACAGCATGCACTTGAGCAGTTCGCTCGTACTTTCCTCTTTAATTAGAGTGCTACCGATTTTCACAAGGAAGCCAATTACGGATGAACTATGCTTTATTGCAGTGGAGTAGTCCAGACTCCAGACCACCATGGCCGAGACCTAAATATGGTACCCGAGACCAGAAAAAAAGGTCTCGAGACCGATCTCGAGTCCTACATCACTGCTTTACTGTTGGTTGTAAATACGCATCATTATATCTCTTACCCCGTTGGGGTCGTACGTACTGTTTTCTTTTAGATCCACAGATTTCAAATTTTGACTCCTGTCCACAGAACTTTAGCCCAATCACAGTCGACGTCCAGTGGGCATGATCTCGCGCATACTTTACCCTCTTAGACTCGTTTATTGGTTTTGGGTACGGCTTTTTGGTAGCAACTCTTCCGCGCAGCCCTGCCTCCTGCAATCGACGTCGTATTGTTACGGCCGAAACGTTAGAGTGCCCCTGGTGAGGAATTAAAGTCCTGCTGCAAACTACGACTCAATTGTCTCCTCTCTTTTAGGAGGCACGTAACCTTCAAGTACTGGTCTTGAGATTTTGTCATTTTTCTTGACATTACTTTTCGTTGTCTTTAGTTGACCCTTTTTCAAGATGGCGTTTGATACGCACCCTCTTTTTACGGAAACGTCCAGTTTTTCATCAATTTCTGTAATAGTATATCTTTTTTCTCGTAAAGTCACGATCTTTATGCGAATATCTTCTGGTATCTGCCGTACTGGAACCATTGCGTGTAAAAAACATCAGTTGAATTGACATGTAAAAGAGTTCAAGGCCCTTATTATTTCGATACGTGATGTACAAAACTAAAAATGTTTATAAAACACTACATAATACTATTACAGTGGAAACATTCTATAAACGCAACTATTCTACTGTAGTAAAGCAAAGAATCAAAAAGCCGGTAGACCAAGATCGATTTTCATGAAAAGAGCCCAGTAAAGCTTAAAGCTTTAAGGGTTAAATAAAATAATATAAATAGTCCAGCTTCACAATTATTTATGTCATTGTGTATTTAAGACCACTGTATTTTTATTTTATTAATAAAGGTTATTCAATTCAAATGAACAAGGGATAACATACCCGAGTCATGCACTTGTAAGTGCTTTCAGATTAACAGATAACCTTATAAGTTGTTTATACAGGGTGTACATAAAGTCAGGATCTATTTTTGTGAAGCACTTGGAAATTATATGGAATTCAATCATAAAATAATAGTGGTAACATTTATTAAATAATTAAGAGTAGGATTCGACGTGACGCCCATCAGTATCCCTGCACAGCTCAAATCGTTCCGCAGCATTTCTAAACACATTCTGGAGCATTTGCGGGGTTATGTTATCTGCAGCAGTTCGTGTACGTAAGTTTTCAAAACTCGTAATCTTCGTCTGATAGACGTGCGATTTGATAAAGCCCCATGCAAAGAAATCTAAAGGGGTTAAATCTGGTGATCTCGCTGGCCAAGGTCTTTTGTTGCTTCCGCGTCCGATCCAGCGATTTGGAAAACGTCCATTTAGATAATCCTGAACAATTTTGGCATAGTGACAAGGAGCACCATCATGTTGATAGACGACGGTACTAACAATCCTATCCCCAATCAGCTGAGGTTCAAGGAATTGCTGCAACATGTCCAGATAAATAAGCCCCGTAACTGTAGCTTCAGCAAAGAAAAAAGGACTATAAACCTTAGATTTTGTTCAACCCATCCAGACATTAACTTTAGGTGAGTGTCTCTCCTAATTTTGGACGAAATCATTCGGTCTTTCATCTGCCCAAATTCGACAGTTATGGCGATTTACTTTTCCACACGTATGGAAAGTGGCTTCACCACTAAAGAGAATGTTGTCCATTAAATTATCACTCCAGATTTGTTCTACGAGATCAGCACACACAGCACTTCGTCGAGGGAAATCTTCCTCGTGTAAATCATGTAAAACCTGCAAATGATAGCTTTTCTTCTGCAAATTAACTTTCAGAATTTTGTGCACAGATGACGTCGGGAGGCCGAGTCTGTGTGATGCAGCACGAACGGACGTACGTGGCTCCTCAGTGATGATTCCGCGTACTGCATTCACGGTAAGATCTGACATACACGGTCGTCCTGATCTTGCTTCATCATTTACAGATCCCGTTCGTTTAAATTTGTTCACCAGTTTTCGTATTGTCTTGTCTATTGGCCCCGGCTTATGAAATCTCCTTCTAAACTTCTCTCTGATGTCATTGTATTTCTTTCCCTCGATTCGCCAAATTACTATTGCCACACGCTCTTCTGTATTCATTCTAAGGGCTTCTGAAAAGAAAAATAGAAAAATAATTATTTCACAAAAATAGATCCTGACTTTATGTACACCCTGTATTGCACATGCGTAACATTGATGGGTAAAATTGTTATTCATGTATATTTGTTACTAAGTTCTAGATTTAAACTAGAATATGGAGCATTTTGGGGGTCAGTTTTAGTGGCGTTTCCAAACTTTTGAACCAATGTACAAGGTGGCGCAAAAGTCAGGAACCATAGGCACATATTATTAAATTATAATAAATGTTCGAATTGGTGGCCTTCCACTTGGAGACACTTTCTAACGCGTTGAATGCTGCATGATATTTGAACATTCCTTAACACATTGGTACTGATTTTGGCACACTCGGATGTGATTTTATCCTTTAGAGGACGTATAGTTCTGGGTCGATCAGCATATACTACCGACTTGAGATGGTCCCACAAGAAGTAGTCAAGAGACATGAGGTCTGGAGACCTAGGTGGCCATTCGACGGGCCCTCGCCGTTTGATCCACTTGCTTGGGAATGTTTCATCTAAAGAGCTCCGGACGATGGTTGCGAAATGTGGTGGTGCACCATCCTTCTGAAACCACCTCTCCACCCGTTCTGCCAATGGAATGTCGTCCAGTATGGGCATTAGAAATGTTTGCAGCATATGCAGATATGTTTCACTTGTTACATTGCCGTCGAAAAAGTACAAACCAATTAACCGATTCCCCCCCCCCCCCCCAGATCGCAGCCCTCACCGTAATTTGTGGATCGAATTGCGCATGTCCTTCCTCCAATCCTTCATTTAGTGGGGGTTCTCATTGGCCCACTGGCGTGCATTATGCCTATTGACACGACTGCTGAGGTGAAATATCGCTTCGTCGCTGAACATGATCCTTCGTTGAAGCTGTCGATGTTGCAGAAACCACTGGCAGAACTCTACACGACGGTCTGTGTCGTCACCGGGCAGTTCCTGAACGAGTTACTTTGTAGGGGTGGAAACGATTTATTGTAAGAATTCGTTGAATGGATCTTCTGGAGACACCCGTTTCCTGGGATAACTTTCTTAAGGACTTACTTGGGCTGTTTTCGAGGTGATTGAGTACCATTAGTGATGTTTCTTTGAAGCGAGTGAACAGTTTTCCAACTGATGCCTGAACAACTGGCAGCTTTTCAGTGTGTGTGTCATTAAAAGCACTAGTAACTGAGCGGTGTGTGTTACCATGCTTTGCACACATTAAAACTGCCTCCACCCGTTCATCTATTGTCGATTTCTGTGCCATTCAACAACAAATCTGAAAAGAACAAACCACATTAAAACAAATTATTAAAATGTACCTGTGGTTCCTGACTTTTGCGCCACCCTGTATATATATAAAGAACAATGAACAATTTACATTATATTTATAGCTGTAATAATTATTACCTAATTATAATTAACTGAATTAAACTTGAAAGTTGATTATTTTATTTTATTTTAGAATAATTAGACAGCATTAAAGAAATATATTGGTTCCCAAACTATAGTTCTCAAGGGAAGAAAATGATGCATGGATTTATATTATCTCAATTTTAATTTTAAAACTAATAAACAATTATTATTTTTAACGTTTCTCACACTTCCTTGAATACAAGGAAGTGATTTTTGATGATGTATTAAGGACCTTATCTCCAGCCTCGATCTTGATAGCTTGTAATCATTAAGTCGTAAATTAGGACGAATTATTGGATGATTGAGGTTGAAAGAATAATTTAAAAAAAAAAGATGGATTAATATGAGTAAAAATGTCGGTTTAATTCCATTAAAAAATGATTGATTGATTTTTCCTGTTGACACTTCGTCTATTCACGAAGTCATCCCCAAATGAACAGCCGCTTTTAGGTTTGAATGGTAATATTGTACAATATTGTAATGTACGGTAAGTGATGAATTAAATGCTAGTCCAAGTGCTCGGGTTCGTTCCCTGACTTCTTCTTTTAATGCTTTTACTGCGAGTAATGTAATAATAGGTTCACCGTTCTACCCAAAATCCTGTTGAAAGCTCGTATTTTAGATTCAAATTTAAATGGCCGCCATTTTAAATACACTTAGTGAAAGGGTTAAGAGTC
>JAJOZX010008317.1:20000-115000 GCA_023014485.1 Bathynomus jamesi
TTGCCATTATGCAACAACACACACTTAAGACTTCTTTTCGAACTGTCTAAAAACAAGCGCCAATCATTTGCATCGTAAGACTCAACCCCCATCTTCTTTAACAAACCAACTATGTCGCAGCAATATACTAAACTATCCTCTGTTCTAAAATATTTAACAAGTTCTTCTCTTTTTCTGTAAAATGAAATGTATGTGTTTGAAGTAAGCAAGTTTTTCTCTTTAAGTCTTGAAGCTAAAATTTCCGCAGCCTTTTTTGGCAAATTTAGATCCCTTACAAGATCATTCAACTCGGCCTGGTTAAACTTTTGCGGATCGTTTTGACTTTCAAATACGCTGGGGTCAAAATCGGTGTCTGACTCCTCAAAGTGCATAACAAATTTTCAGGAACATCTTCAACTAATTCTTGAGTTGGCAGACCCTTAAATTTGGAATGGGGATCTCATTTGAATGTAGCACAGGTCGTATCGCGGTGTCGAAATTTGGGTACTCGATACAATGTTTATTTTTCTTAGTGAAGCCCGAAGTCTTGACAAAGCAAAGGTAGCAATCGGTCTCGTGGTTAGTAGGCTCTCGCCACACCTGATATGGAAAAAAAATTGTAAAGCGTTAACAAAAGCGACGAGAGACTTGTTTTTATGAATTTTATCAAAAGTTATCACCCAAACATTTAACATTTCTATGTGTTTCAACCTTATGCAATATTTGAGATTCTTATAAACATTTTCTGTAAATTTTTGTTTATGTACCTAAGTTACAATTACATTTAGGTAAGTTACAGTATACTAGTGATTAAATTACGTAGTTTTATGAAATCATAAACTTACCATCGGAACTCCAAAAGGTATTTTTGAATCCGAACCCTTCGTCCAATGTCGGTCTTTCAATGCATATAGTGCAGGCTTTATGTGGAGCCCACGATTTATCTTGGTCCCCCAGTTTTATGCCAAAATAAGCTAAGTAAGCTCTTTTTACGAAGTCAGTTATATTTGCTCGTTGATGTGGAAGTGTAAAATTTCCACATATATAACAGAAGGAATCAGGGTTGTTTTTGCATTTGAACTTTCTAGTGCTTGATGACATATTGCTTGATTGTTCTGCAATTTGTAAAGGTATTTAAAGCCCTTAATTCATATAAATTTAAGAAAATCTGAAATATAAACACAAAAATTAGTTTAAATAGGTACTTATTATGAAATAGGTACTTACAATCTATGAAATTAAACTAGAAACACGGATGAGTAGGTACAATATAAATTACGTCTAATTAAATCAACTATATTAAATCACGATGACAAAATTACTCACTAAATCATATGCCAATTCAAAATTATGTTAATGCCCAAACTTAATTAACTAACTCGACTGACTGACTGACTGACTGATTGAATTGACTGATTAACTCTGGAAACGAGTCGCTTTTATATATTTTAGTTTAGTTGTCCCTCTAGAATACTCTACAGAGAACAGGAACGCTCGAGAAAATTTTAGAATTCTATGATATTTTTAGCTTAATTTACTAATATTAAAATGGGTTAAAAATGACAAAATTAAAAATATTTTTAGGGTGTTACATATAAAAATATACATAATACAACAATACCATAACAATAGGTACAAATACCTAGATAAAAACCTAGTTGCATAATGTGTAACTGCAAAAAGACAGCGAGTATTGAGAAAAAAAACTTTTTATGAATACGACGAAAGAAGAGGGGTGTTGAGCAAAATCAGGACCTGATAGAGCAAAACCGAGTAAAAATTCGTGCTCAGCGCACCCAAATTACCTAGAACTAACTGTCAAATCTAATTCAGTAGACAAAAAGTTGAAATTTGTTCCCCAGTGTGATCAATGGCTCATTTGAAGCTACAGCGAACTTCTTTGGAAAGCATATTGCATTTTACTCTGTTATGAACGTCAGAAATTCGTGTGAAGGGTTTTTTAATTTGGTTTTTACTCTATATAATGGTTTTTCACTTGACGGCTCTCATTTATGGAGTTCGTGTGCGCGCGTTATATATATAGTAAAACCTGTTTAAAGTTGCCGCAACTGGAACTGTATAATAACAAGCTTATTGAATTTTTTTTTTTTTTTTTTTTTTTTTTTTTACGTGACTGAAATCTAAAATGCCTTTTTTATAATGAAACTTACTCGTCTTAAGCTTTTTACTCATTTAATTGTGGAAACGATTCTCCAGGAATTCTTGATAAGAGTTAGAACAGGATAAGTTGGAAGACTATTTGCGTTTTATTAAAATTGTACGCTCACTTCAGCAGATTAAATTTTGAATAAAAATTTGTATTACGTTCGAAAAGTGGTCACTTTCTACACTATGCATGTGATCGCTATAGTTAGAGAAATTTAATATATATATATATAGGCGTCCTAAAATTATGTCGTAAACTTTTATATGAACGCAATATCTTAACAAAAATTGTGCGATATTTGATAATTTTATATCAAATAGAGCAACAATAATTGTTTATTTTAGAGGTTCAAAGTGTCTTCCTTCAATTTGAACACATTGTTCACAACGTCAGACTACTGATCCACAGACATATAAAAATTTACTATCTAATTTTAGAACTATATATATATATATATATATATATATATATAATATATATATATATATATATATATATATATATTATACACACGAGGAGTGATCAAAAAGTATCGATAATTTTATTGCTACGGACAAATGAATGAGTCTTCCTGCCCTCTGGCGTCTGCAGTCTGAAGCAAAATCTGCTACCGTGAGTCAGTAGTTGGTTGGAGCGCTTAAAAGGAGGGTGTATTTTTACAGTACGTATAAATCTCTGAAATGGAACAACGCGCGTTCGGAGACGAAAGAAATGATTAAAACAGCTTTTGGAAAGGATGCTCTAAGTGTAGCTAACGTTTACAAATAGCACAACAAGTTTAAAAATGGAGAAACATCGCTTGAAGACAAGGAACGCAGTGGCCGCCCTTTCACTTCTCGTACGGATGAAAATGTCCAACAGATTCGATTTCTGGTACGAGCAAATGTTTCTCCATTTTTAAACTTTTTGTGCCATTTGTAAACGTTAGCTACACTGAAAGCATCATTTCCAAAAGCTGTTTTAATCATTTCGTTTGTCTCCGAACGCGCGTTGTTCCACTTCAGAGATTTATACGTACTGCAAAAAAAATCACCCTCCTTTTAAGCGCTCCAACCAACTACTGACTCACGGTAGCAGATTTTGCTTCAGACTGCAGACGCCAGAGCAGTGTTGCCAGATGGAATTTTTAAAAATCTGATAAATCTGATTAAAAAATCTGTAGAAATCTGTAGATTTATAATATTTATCTAAATAATAATTTTGACATATTTTTATTTAATTTACTGTCTTAAGGTATTATCAATGATAAAATCTTGTATAATATTTTCTTTATTTTTATAAACTTATATAAATATGGCACTTTCAAAAAAAAAGTAAAGTAAATGAAAGTAAACAAATTGAATTCCGTTACTTTGTGACAAAGGAAATACCTTTTGGTTATTGCTGTAATAACTATAAGAACACCGGAATACTTCTTTAATTCATACACATAAATGAAACCAAAAAAAAATCCTTTTTAGATTTAAACAGATAAATATCATTTTTTTCAACAAAAACAAAAAATCCATGCTACCATGACGTAGAGGGAATATCAACCAATCAGCGCCGATTAAATGATTTAATCGGCATGTATATCGTAGTCAGAAGCGAGTCGACTCGACTTCTGAAACTGAATACCGAGAACATTTGTGTCCTATTGATTGAGACTGTAGGCCTAATATTTCCTTGTTGTAAATTTTGGAAGTAAATAATAATGATTGCTTGCTGGATTAAAAATCTGTAGATTATGCATAAATTATTGAAAAAATCTGAAAATCTGAATTGCTTCATAAAATCTGTAGATCTACAGATATATCTGTAGATCTGGCAACCCTGCGCCAGAGGGCAGGAAGACTCGCATATGTAAACGGTTATTTCTTATTTGCATTCATTTGTCCGTAGCAATAAAATTATCGATACTTTTTGATCACTCCTCGTGTGTGTGTATATATATATATATATATATATATATATATATATATATAATGCAAACCCACAAGGATCATTCTTTCATTTCACGTGTTTAATTTGAAATTCATCCCATGTATATATATATCGCTGACTACGAATCCACCGGCTCCGGGTTCGATATCCGATGAAGGCAGTCAGCGCGCAGCAAACCCAGCTGTTCATTCTTCCATACAATAAAATTGGTTGGTAGATAAATGGGTACCCTGCCTGGGTAGCCTAGTGGTTAAGACGCTGGGCTGGTGATCGGGAAGGAGGTCATGAGATAGTCTGAGCGAAGACTTTGTAATTTCTGACCACTCCTGGTGGGTCGTAGTTCGTATTCCACGTTAGGCTGTAGGACTAAGGTGTGGCAATAAGCTTGACCTTCGTCAGAATGAACAATTCTGGCGGAATCAAAACCAAGGTTAACCAAGGTTATGCCTAAATGTTGCAGCCCCTCATTAAAAGCTCCGCATATATATATATATATATATTTTTCATATATATATATATATATTATATATATATGTGTGTGTGTGTGTGTGTGTGTGTGCGTGTGCGAACAGCTTATTTTATACACAACCTGGTATTATACTTTACTGTAGCTTCCGGTCTTATTTTGACACGGAATTCATTATAGGAGTGCGGGTGGAGTACTTTTGCTCGTTATAATCATAACTGGGAAGGTAAAAAAAAAGACATATACGAGAACTGCATTAGCCTATAATTTTTCAATGTCGTAAGAAGATAGTCCAATATATTACTATCCTGAAATGGTTGCTCTAGGATTGGATTCGATAGTATCGCGCTCGTATATCGAGGCGAGACCAAAAATGCATACAAGCGCTCTAGTATTATATATATATATATATATATATATATATATATATATAGAAATACTGTATACATACACGCTAATTTTGACCCTTTTACGCAGAAAATTAATGAATCATTTCAATAAATCATTGTCGGGTAATGCCCAGTTCCAGTTGTGCAATCGGATGAAATAGAGCGTTGTATATCGTATCTTTTGGTATGTATGTGTCATAGATAGACCTTGGGCATGCGAGTATTCTATTTTTTTTCGTTAACGAATATACCATTTTGTGCCCGAATTCTTTGTCCCGGTTTTTCATCGGTGTTGTAATTATGAAAACGAAGGGTAGCGCCCTTAGGGGAGGGTGGACTGTGCTGGATCCGCTGAAACATGAAATAATGATATGAGAACTTTTTTTTTTTTACACAAAGGCCGAATCTTGCGCGTTGATATACAGTATGTAGTTTCACGGTGACTTTGATTGCGCGAGTTCTCGACATGTTCTCTCCAAGGGTGCACGTTCTGTTTGGGGTGTCCGGTCCCGCAGGGACGATAAGGAAGAGGAAGTTAATGTTTACAGGTCAGGTCAGATCAGATCATAGTTTTAATTTTGAATTTATTTTTTTATCGGATTACTACCGATGACGACGTCGTGGCCACGTCGTAACACCGCTTCCCGTTAGACCAGCGAGATTAAGCGACGTTGGGTCTGTTAAGTAGTTGGATGGGGAACCCCCCCTCCTCGTTCAGATGTAATTACTGTACCATTAGATGGTTCGGATCTCAAAGCTGTAAGTCTCCTGTATCACGTGGCTTATGCCAATATGGAAGAGGTTAAACAACGGCAAAACAGTATTATAAACTCCCCCCCCCCCACCCCCCACCCCCCCACCCCACCCCACACCTACTGTAGTACGTGGGCATCGAAATATTGTTTGGATTTCATATTGTGCTCTGAATCGTTGATTAGCAGTTTGGGTACTTTTCAAATATTTTGATGAATATGTATTGAGTAGAAATAATATTCTTTGCGCCTCGGTGGTGTAGTGGTTAGCGTCGCTGACTACGAATCCATCGGCCCCGGGTTCGAGACCCGACGGCAGCCGGCGCGCAACAAAACCCAGCTGTTCATCCTTCCACACAATAAAGAAAGTGGTTGGTAGATAAATGGGTACCCTAGGTGGCCTAGTGGTTAAGACGCTGTGCTGCTGATGGGGCGTGGTTCGGATTCCACGTTAAACTGTAGGTCTAAGGGGGAGTGAAAAGCTTGACCTTCGTCAGAATGAACAATTGGGGCGGAAGCTAACCAAAGGTGTATATATGAAAAATGGTATAATACATCCTTAGTTTTATTTCTTATTTTTATATATAAATAAATGCATGAAATATACTTTCCAAGTGTATAATTTAACATTTAATAACGTTTGCAACCACAATTCCTCATTGTATTCCTCCGGAAAAGATGTAAATAGTACATATGTTAGGTTTCAATTTACATGAAATTCATTTACAGTCCATTGAGGAAAAACTTTAATGGGTTCTACACTTCTTGAATTAATTCGGCGCTGTGTCCTCGTCATGACAAGCTTGTCTCTTTGTAAGTTTTATAACAATGGATATGTCCCCAAATTACCATAATTATGTTTGAGTGCTTTATTATTTTGCAACACTGGCAACTAATATATATATATATATATATATATATATATGCGACAAGCTTGACCTTCGTGAAATGGGGAATCAGCACACGGAACATTTGAAAGGTATATATATACACTTGGTGGTGGCCCAAGATAAATTAGCCCCATTATTTCTTTTAACAAAACTCAGTGAAGTTACTTTATCTTGGGTCACCCTGTGTGTATATATACATATGAAACAATATCGAAGTTACTGCGCTAAAGCAAATATGAATATAAGGAATTTCATATTCTGTACAAGTGAAGCTAAATATACACACTCTTTTTCATAGTTTCTGCACTAATATCTGTTGGCAGCAACTCTAGGTTAATTATAAAAAAGGTTCCTGCAGAACCCTCAATTTGCTTTACAGCATATCCTATAGACAGCTGCATAACTTGCCTCCAAGATGCCCAGCCTCTCGGATGTTCCTTAACCGCGACGTCCCGAGCTTCCCCGAGGTAACAAGACGTGCTCAGTACAGTCCAATGCTAAGAATTAAACTCCGATAATCCAATTGTCGAAGCTATTCATCAATCTTGTACTGCTTCGTCTTCTAGACTGTGGACTTCTTGATATGAAAATGTTTTTGTCTATAGCTCCACTTAACTCCCACAATGGCTTGTCCATTACACGTACTTTATATTTTTAAGTATTTTTCCTTAGTACTACTTTTGGGATGCTGTTATTACTAATTTTATTACTTCTCATTTCGTTACGTATTATTGTTTGTTTATTACCGATGACCTTTTTTGTTTTTTAATTTATTGTTTAATTAGTCGTATCGTTGATTACCTTGATGGATTATAATGTACCCTTTTTTATGGGATGTCTCCTGCCAATACACATTGTCATTTGTTATTATCCATTATCATCACCATGTATGCGTTTGTTTTTTTACTACTTGTACTTTTTTTTTGTATCCTTAGCCGTGGGTTATTTTTACTTTCATTTATTTCTCTTTTAGTCCTAATGTTTAGTTTTTTAAGTGTATTATTGTTTATCACCTTTGAGAATATTGTACTGTTTTATGGGATTTATGTCCTGCCAATAAAGCTTATTATTATTATTATTTTTTTTTACCGCTCAAAAGTTTGGAAGAGTTTGTAGTTTTTTCGTTCACGTTTCACACTTGATGATAAAGCGTCATATCCTGTATCGAGTTGATCTATGGATCCATATTATATGTAGAGCACTTAATGTTTTAATATGCTGAGGTGGTTTTCTCGCAAAATAAATCTAAAAATGGCCCTTAGAATGAATATATTAAAAGGGCCCAGTTTGGCTGGTGTCTGTCGCCGAGATTGTCCATGTTTCACGAGCAGTGTGCCGGGTTATGTACGAAGAAGAGCAATGGCACAAAAGTAAATTGCATCAAATAAGCACAATAATGAGCGGAAAATAACACTGAAATAACGTGACAAAACGGCATTGTCACGAATTGTAAAGCGTGACCGGAAGCCTACGGCACCAAATCTTATTTGTTTAGTTCTCTTCTACTTATTTTGACTGCGACAGTGCATGGTCGTCGTTGCAAATTACTGTCAAATTAAACTCTGGACAGATTTTGATAGTTTTCTTCCGTTCACGATTTACAATTCATTTCGTCACTGTTGCATTTTGCTCGCTATTATGCTTGTTTTTACCTTTTATATTTCCTTTCGCAATATCATGACTTCGGAGCCTTTAGTTCAGTGGTTCTTAACCAGGGGGGCGCGCCCCCCTAGAAACAGGAATTTCTCTAATTGTATTTGTTATTCTCTTAACGAGAGCATGGGCTAATATTGAGAAGTTATTGAGAATGTTATTTTGATTGAAGTGGGGCGTGGAGGGAAAGACCAATTCCTAGAGGGGGCATGGTAGTAAAAAGGTTAAGAACCACTGCTTTAGTTCTATTGAAACATGGACAGTCTCGGCGACTTTGGACACTAAGGCACCATCCTGAATTTTGCCCATTTTAAAGTAATTGAAGTCTCTTCTAAGGACCATTTTTATATTTACTCTGAAAGAAAATTAAAAATCATCCTCAGCATATTAAAACATTTAGTATTGTATATTTAATAATATGGATCCATAGATCGATGTGATACAGGATATGACGTCATATCATCGTGTGAAACATGAATGAGAAATCTATAGGCCCTTCCAAATTTTCGAGCGTATATATATATATATATATTATATATATATATATATACAGGGTGGGCCGTAAGTTTCCATACATAGGAAAAATAAACATTTTTTTGGACAACCATTTTTATTTATATAATATGCTCTACATGGTTGCCATTGTTTTGAAAACACATTTCAATACGTGTTCCCCACTGTTGATGAACACGCATTAGCACAGTTGACGTTATGCTTGTAATGGCGTTGGTGATACGTTCCTTTAGATGATTTATGTCTCGTATCTTTTCCTGATACACCATGGCCTTCAAGTGCCCCCAAAGATAGAAATCAAAGGGGGTGAGATCTGGGGATCTGGGAGGCCACTCCACAGGACCACGCCGACCAATCCAAGCATCCGGAAACTGCTGATCCAAATACCGACGCACGTGAAGACCATAATTTAAATTTTCCTATGTATGGAAACTTACGGCCCACCCTGTATATACACGGTGAACCAAAAGTAGGTGGACAGTAGGTTGAATACGGTTTGTTATATTATATTATAACTATGGTGTTCATTATAACTATGGTGTTTGTGTTATATTATATTAAATATTATAACTAAATTTATTTAAATTTTATTTTGTATTATAGTATACAAAAAAATTAAATGTATTCTCAAAATAAACGTTATCATTTACTGTCCACCTACATTTCGTTCACCCTATATATATATATATAATTTTTTTTTTTTTTTTCCTGGAAAGAGAATACTGCCCAGGGGCCCCCCCAAATAATTATTTAATGTTTGAGTTTCTCCTAAAAAAAAAAAAACCGAATTTTTCTTTTAAGGATAACTATTTATTTTTTATAATTTTATTTTTGAGTATTTCTAAGGATTTTCCGTTTTCATTTATCATAAATATTTATTATAAAACCATAATAGCAATACAACACAAAGGCCAGATACTCATTGTTCATTCGTAATGTATGCGTGAACAGTGGACATGAAAATACCCATTTAATTGGGCATTTTTTGGGGTGTGTGATTTGAGGTTAAGGGCTATTATTATTAGTGAACGATACACGCAAAATATGTATTATTTACTGCCATGTAAGATTTATTTCAACTACGTGACAGTTATACATGAGATACGTGACTGTATTAATTAATTTTTTAAGCCAAGGCGGGACGTTGTGTGTGTGTGTGTGTGTGTGTGTGTGTGTGTGTGTGTGTGTGTGTGTGTGTGTGTGTGTAAAATACCCACAAAGCCGCTCGCCGTTTGTCGAGTAGAATAATAATTGGAAGATGATTTGGCTTCTTCGTTGCTCGTTAATAATAATAATAATAATAATCAAATCAAAGAAATTCTGCAACAAAGGAATCCTCCTTTTAATTATTAATTCTAGTACAAATTTTGTTTTTGTTTTTTACTCTTCATTGCTTTGTGGTTTGATATATATATATATATATATATATATATATATATATATATATATATATATATATTGTAAAATAGTCCTGTAATCAAGATGACACTTGACATGAACTAATAAAGTATTAACGCGGTAATGTATTTCGTTATGCAGTGAAATTATTTGACGTTTATAAATACAATTACAGATGTTTATAACGACATTTATTTATTTATTGATTGATTAGTTAATTAATTAATTATAATATTTTTGTTCTTTACAGGTGGGTGTTCGTGAGATGAAAGGATTTGAAGATAAAAGAGAGCTCATGACGTGAATATCATGTATCCTTTTTCCTGGTATGATATAACAACCTCGTATAGGTTCGACGTGACTGAGGTCAAGCTCGTGGCCCTATTTCTGGTGTCAGATTAGTGAAGGAGAATGTTTTTTCTCGAGCTTTCCATCTCACATAGCCGGGTACATCCAGTTCGTTTGTAGTCGTCCTGAACTAGGTGTCTAACGTTCTTTTTAAGACGTCCACACGAACACTAGTTTTATCTTCTTTTCGTAACTGGTTAAATATCCTTTGTGTTTTGACATTTTAACTATTTTTTTTTAACAGCCCCTAGTTTCGTAATACTAAATACTCTGCCTTTCTTATTTTTCAGTATTGTTTGAATGGTTAATATAAAGTTCAGTTTGAGGTTGGGTTTTTTCCCTCTTATCATACGTACATTATGGTGTATCCCTTTTTTTTTTTTTTTTTTTCATCCATTGATTTTGGCTGTGAAATTTCTTTGAATTTCTTCTGATTAATTTTTTTTATTTTTATTTTTATTTTTTTAATATGTGGGAATGTTATTTTGGTATGGTTAGTTAGTATTTGCAGCGAGGGAATGATTGATTACATTCTTGTCCCTTCTTTTAAAGGTTCTCGGTATCTGTCCAGTTATATTTTTTTTTTGTTTTGTTTATCCAGTTTACGGTGTCATTTCACATCGTCCCCTCATTATTGTAACTAAATCCTTTGGTTTTGAGTTTCTTCGAATTTTCTGTTCATTTGAAGCAGAGGGCCTAGCCTAGTAGTCAAAAGCTTTTATTTCTCATATCTTTCGTATCTTAAAGGTTGAAAAATTTCGGTGTTAAATTTTGTTGGCTTCTGATCATCAGTATATTTTGTTATATTCGTTTGTAAGGATTCAAAATCATCCGGGTTCCTTCGAGCCATCGATTGCGCATCGAAACGCTTATCACACCCTTCTCGGTTCGATTGCACTAAGGTTAACCAAGTACTTATGAGACGTCATGAATATATATTAAATTGTATTATGAGTTTACTGGTAAAATCGGACCTGCCTCGTATGCTGATTAAAATGTCCTATTGTAAAACTACACGTTTCTGATCAGTAGTTATCAGTTGGAAACAGTTTGACAACCGGGTTTTTTTTATCCAACTATACATCATTAAAAATTGCCAATCCATCAGGAGGTGATTGAAGGCTCTAAGAATGAATGTAATTGATAGGCCGAACATTATATTTAGAAATCATTTGAAACTAAAAATAGTGGTTTGCTTTGTGATAACCTTCTTTAGCGTTTGAAAAACCTTTTACAATGATGGTACGTCACGTGACACCCTGGTAAATATTTGACTTGGAAGAAAACTGTTTTCAAGGGTAAACATTTGTTTTCTCGTTAGAAGCTAAAGTCGTTTCGTTATATATATATATATTTTATAGTGGTGGACCGGATATCCGCATCCGCATCATTTTTAACATCCGCACTTCTGACTGCGGATATTACCTCTAATAAATTACGCAATTTACAATTAAATTAGCTTATAAAGTAGCTTATAAGGCCCAGTCATGCACATTTCATGTAAAGTATTAATTATTAAAGAACAAAGAAATATATATAAGCCTCAAAATATAAATACGTGGTAACACAGAAAATTTAATGAAACTTGTTTCATTGAATTTTCTGTGGCTGAAACTCTTGAGAAAGTTATTATTTTTATCATAATGAAAACATTAACATTAACATTAATATTAATTTTAATTCTTATGCATTGCCTGCCATAATAGTAATATCACGAAATTTGAAAAATTGTCATATATTCATAATTCTATATTATATTAATAGATTAACTAAAGATCCGCATCCACGGATATTGAAATTAAAGATCCGCAGATGTTGAGGAACTGACATCCGGTCCACCACTAATATATATATATATATATTATATATATATATATATATATATATATATATGTAGGCAATACATGAAAAAGTGTAGACACAGACCTGCTTATAACGAGACAACAAGGAAAACGTAATGTGTAAAGAATCTGCATATAACGAACGCTAAATCTTCTGCAGGTATATTTTTTTACGCCAACCAATCCACAGTTTTAAGGTCAGGGCAGAATGATTTACATAGTTTGAGGTTTTTTTGGGGTTGAAGTACTAGCATTTACAACCCCTTGCATTAGGGTATAATGTGTGTGCATCTTGTCCAGGAAAGCTATATAACAAGGCCCTGACTAGCAAACATTTGTGATGTTGAACACCATGTTGCGGGTCAAACCTTATATACGGAACTTTAAGCAATCTTTTTTGTTTGTAGTAGATTTAATTAATGAGGTTTATTCCCGAACTACACTCGTCGTTTAACCATAGATGTTGCGTGGCACTTTAAGTGCCAAAGGTGTTAAGAAGTTATTTAACATTGTCTCGTAGAAGAATTTAAATTATAATGTAATTTATATTAACCATTTGAACATAAACTATAGACATTATTCATTTACATCACTATTTAGGGTATTTGTATAACTGTATGAGCTCGGTCCCTAAATTCAATTATCTTTCCACTGTTTGTAGCCCATAATTTAAAAATTGCTATGCCAATATTCCTTTCTCCTTTGGCCTTAGCGTGCAAACTCTCTCCATACAGATTTTTATTAAAATGTAACTGTTGTATGATTGCTTATGTTAGCAATTGACGGTTTTTTTTTTTTTTTAATGAAGAGCTTAATAAAAAATAAAAAATACCACCACCTTATTACGATCGTGAGCCAAAATTAGTTAATTTAGTAACGCCAATGAGGACTACAGGAGTTTGACGGAATTAAACGAATTGCGGCGACGTGTCCGTCATTGTTAACTTCTGTCAACAGTTCCACCCGATTTGTTTATTATTCAGACGAAGGTCAATTAAGCTTGTGACCCCCACCTTTCGGGCGGGGCTTGGTTCGGGTGAAGAGGTGGTGGACGTACAAGTTTAATAAAGTGAAATCCCAAACACGCTCAAATCTGAAGTCACAAAGGTCCGACCCGGGAATCGAACTTGCCTCCTTCAGATTTGCAGCATGGCGTATTAACCGTTTTATAGGCTACCCAGACAAGTTTATATATATATGTATGTATGTATATGTACACACACACACACGTACACGAGAGCATAAAAATGCTTGAAAAACCATATCATAAAAGCTCTTTTTTAAAAGTTAATAAAAAGATTTAATTCAGTTAATGTTGAATTAAAAGAAGAAATGTCATGGTTAATTGAGGATTTTACGACCATGTACATTATCTTATTAGTTCCCCCCCCCCTTTTTTTTTTCCAACTGTCGTATAAAGCTGTATTGCATTCATTTGTGTTTTTTCTCTTTTAACCATGTCTCGTGTTCGTGGAACGAGGCTATGCTACCAAATTACGTCTCATTTTTATTAGTCTCGTTTGTAGCTTGGAATTAACAGTTGCATATTGAAGGCAATGTAGAGTAATGGTATAGGCGTAATTATTATGTTTGCCGCTTGTCATTCAAATGGCGTGTTGATACGGGGTCATTACGCAGTTATGTTTACGACTCTTTATGCTTTAGATTCGTTTTGTAAATATACGGTACGCAATAAAATTATATATATATATATATATATATATATATATATATATATATATATTAGACAGACATATAGTGTGTTCCATGAGTCGGTCTCTCTTCACACGGAGGTTAGGCTAGAAGCGCTACCTTTAGCCCTGACTTAATGCGGAATAGAATAGCTGTCCGGAGTTCTCCATCTTGCATAGCTAGGCACACTCGGTTCATCTTGGACCGTCCTGAACCAGGCGTCTAATTTTCCTTTAAAAATTTCAGCTTTGACATCGGTGGTGTTCCTGATGTTTTTTGGTAACTAGCTAAATAGGCTTTTTTCCCCTGACAAAGTTATTTTCCTTCAGTTTGGGAACACTACACATCCTACTTTTACTACTTTGCAGTGTTGTTCGAATGGTTATGGGGGTCATGGTATCACCGATTATAAAAATTTGTTGTTAAAAATGTTTCATTTTGAATACTTTGATAAGACAAAATGTGAAAAGATTTTGTGGTAGCCAAATTTGCGTTTTTGCACTAATATATATATATATATTATATATATATATATATATATATATATATATATTATATATATTATATATATATAATAGTTAATTATTTTTAAACCCTATGTAAATTGTGAATTAAGTCTATATTTAAATTATTTCAACTTGGCAACTTTAATTCTTGAGTTAGCGTTTTGAAACAAATATAGCTTAAAATTTAAGGGGTTGTTGTTGTTGTTGTTGTTGTTGTTTGTAGGTACGAAGTTTAGACGACTCCAATTTATTTTACGAGTAAATGTTATTTTCGGAGTTAATTTAGTCATCGCTTAAACAAACTTTTCATTCCATTTTCTTTGTTTTGATGCACACTTCAAAGAAAGCGTAAACTGTTAATGACATTCTCACTTAATTTATTTGAAAGAAATTAGTTTGTTTATTTACACATTTAAAAGAACTAAACAGTGACAGTAAAATGATTGTTTGATTTTTGTTCGTTGGAGAAAAAATTCTTCAGTAAATAATGGAAATTGATGCTCAGAATTTAATTTGTTGTCATTATATATAACCCTTGGTTAGCTTCCGCCCGAATTGTTAATTCTGACGGTCAAGCTTGTCACTCCACCTTAAACCTACAGTTTAACGTGGAATCGAAACCACGCCCCACCAGCAGCCCAGCGTCTTAACCACTAAGTTACCCAGGGTACCCATTTATCTACCAACCACTTTCTTTTATTGTGTGGAAGGATGAACAGCTGGGTTTTGCTGCGTACCGCCTGCCGTCACCGGGTCTCGATCCCGGAGCCGATGGATTCGTAGTCAGCCACGCTAACCAGTACACCACCGAGGCGCAGATATATATATATATATATATATATATATATATATATATATATATATATTAGGGTGACACTTATTTTCGAAAGTTTGAATTTTTCGGGACGGGCGCGTTTCTGTTTCCATTTTGTCAAAAAATATCGTGTGTAAAATATTTTTGAAATAAAACAATATTAGAACTGCCTCAATACGGTCAAAGTTTGTATATTTTCTCGAAAAGTAGAAATTTTAGATCATGATGTTCTATGCCTCTAGCAAATAAAATATCACTTCTAGTTTGTTCAAGCTACTAATCTTGACCTAAAACATATAACTGGACTTCATACTTTCAACTCTAGGTCCCCCTCAACTCGAGTATTAGCCCCTCAAGGGGGGGGGGGTATCATGGGCGCCCATCTCCCTCTCATTGTTGCCTACTTTGCAGAGGTCACGGTGGACTTGCGGGCGGTTGGGAAGTCACAGCGGTGCTTCTCGACCACTTGTAAGAGGAACTGCCTTTGGTCTTCACTCTTGGTAAGGGCCAGGTTGAAAGACTGCATCAACGCCACCCCGCGCTCCGCGAATCATTGACAACTTGAAGGGCCTGGACTCGGCGGGATGCGGCGATGAAGGCTGGGTCCGTCCGCCACTCCTCCGGATCCTTGAGCAGGAAGGCGGTGCTGATGTCCAGAACCTTGAAGAACTCCTTTGATGTAGTCGTTGTGAACTGGCCAATGTATTGTTGGCGATTGAGGCGGTGGACAGGTCCACATTGATACGCCGCGGGGATCCTCCGATCCTTCCTCTTCTTCCATCGCTTTAATCATCTCCCGCTTTGTCGCCAAGTCGATACCCTCGTCGAAGATGGCCAGGGTGACGAGGCGCTCGCTCAAGTACCATAGGTGCCTGGCGAAGACTGTCGCCGTCGCCTTGGCCACCGCTGAGTCCGGATAATAGACGAGGGCCTTGAGCAGCGCGAGGTCCGCGGCTGGGGCCGTTGCCGGGAGCGGCGCTTTGTACCAGGCCGTCACGTAGATGGACACGGCGAAGATGGTGAATCGCCGGATTCCAGCCGCTTCGCCTGACGACATCTGAAACTGTTCCCGGAACAGGAACAGTTTGATGGCATAGATGACTTTTGCCATCCAGCGCGCGCGATGGAAGTCGCCGGGACGAGCGAACCGGGCACCCCGCTTGTTCGGACCGCCCAGCACAATTACAGAGAGCTCCAGAAGTTCCCTGTAGTCATCACGTGGATGTTGACCGTCGAGGAGGCGGCTGAATTCGATCAGCAGGTCGTCGCGGGCGTCCTTCAGGTGCTGCGGCATGGTTCCATCCTCGAAGGGCTTCGCTTTGGTTTGATCGATGAAGTCCCACTGGGCGGCGAATCGTTTGAACAGGAGGATGTCAGGACCAGTAGAGGGACCGAGGCACGCGTGAATGCCTTCTCGCACACCAGTTCGTGGATGTGGTGGCGGCAAGCCAAATGAAGCACTGTCTTCTCGAGTTTCTGCTCAATGATATAGCAAGCTCCTCCTGAGAGTCCTGTGTTTGAGGCGGTGGTGTCAAAAGAGAGGGCACAGATCCGTCCCTTGATGTCCCAATCCTCGAGGGCAGAGAGGACGGCTTCCGCCATGGCGCGGCCGGTGCCGTCGGGGAGGCTGGGCACAGCCAGAAGCTTGTCGACGTTCTCCCCAGACACCAGAACTGGAAGGCGATCTTCAGCAGGGCCTCCGTCAGCCGCTGGTACGATTTTCCCGTCCCAGTGAACGGTCAGCGGCACAGTAGGATGGAAGGCTGCCTTCATTTCCGCTGCTGCCATAGCACGGAACTTTGCTCGGTCGCGGCGGGAGGATTCGCGGTTCAAGACCAGCTCCTCAGGGTCGTGGCCCAAGCTCCTCGCAGCCGCCGACAGCAAAAAAACACCTTCTCGGTCGGTAAGTTTCGTCCGATCCATCGCTGCGGAGAGATCAGGGTGATCATCTTTTTCGACGCGCGGAATCGCTTGGGTGGTAAAGGGGTCGTAGATGCTTCTGCATTCGACGTGGACGGGCCCGGGAGAGAGAGCTCTTCCTCTTCTTCTCGGCGACGACGCCGTGTCGGTGACCGAGTCGGGCTGCTTGCACCTGAGCTGGAGCTCGATGCCAGTTCGACGAGTTCTTCTCGGCTCTCTCTGTTCGCCCTTTCATCATCTTGCCGGCGGCTCCTTTCCGCTTCCTGTCTCCTCGCACGCTCCTCCTCAGTGTGCAGCGTCATGTCACGTGTGGAGGAGATGCGGCCGCGCCGCACTCGGCCCTTTGTCCCGTCAGGAACTCCCTGTCCTCTTCGATTGTGATCATCGACATCGCCTGTTCGTGTGCGATGTCGAAGAGGCGGTCAAGGGATGAGAGGAACTCGGCCTCGTTCCTGATTTGGGTCACAGTGCGCCGTTTCGAGTTCTTGTTCAGAGCCCGCCACTTCTCGTACATTCGGAGAACCTTGTCCCTTGCGCGTTGGTCTTTCTGCGTAGGAATACGGGACCGCTCCCAGAATTCCTTGACTGCGGTCACTGTCTCAGCGGCGGCTGCTTCCTTGATCGGCTTCTTGACGTCAAGGTGAAGGTGGAAAAAGTACTGAAGCGCCTGCTTTCCCGTAGGCAGCATGCTTCCTGTGATGCTGTGGTCCATGGTCCCCAGGAGATAGACTGCCATCACGTCGTTTCAGAACTCACTGAAAAAGAGAATGAAACACTGTTAGTGTTGGCAAAACTCGTCCCAACCCATTTTCTACTTAGAATAACATGTTCTTTCGCCTGTATCAATATTTGGATAAACTCGTGTTACACCCTGTATAATACCTCATTTTAGTCTTCTGTACACCAGTGCGGAAGACTAAACCAACGACTCTGACCGTCCGTCTGTCTGTCTGTTATCATTTTTCAACTCAGAAACTACAGCAGCTATCGAAACGAAAACTGACATGATAACAGAACGCCATGAGTACTTTTCGACAAAAAGTATAAACTTTGACCTCGTTGAGGCAGTTCTAATTATTATTTTATTTCAAAAATATTTTACACACAATGTTTTTAGACGGAATGACACCAGAAATGCGCCCGTCCTGATAGAAATTCCCAAAAAATGAAAAACACCCCAAATAAGTGGCACCCTAATATATATATATATATAAAAACGGATGTATGAAGCGTTGAAATGGGGAACTCCATTTTGTGATGAAAATACAGGGTGTCCGAGAATTATCTGTACAATTTTTGGCTGTTATTAAAAGTCAACCATGAAGTGTAGAAATTCCAGTGTTGTCCCATTTTACATAGAATCTCATTTAGTTTTTTCTGATACCAAGTTTTGACAAGTTTTTTAGAAATTCCAGTGTGTCCGAACATTATCTGTACAATTTCATCTTTTAATAAAATTCTTGATAACACACGTAAAATTCTTAAACAAGATTATTTAGAATCTGTATTTTCAAAAGTTTCTTTTATTAAAGTAACGTTGTTACAAACATTCGATATGTACACCATTAGTGATTCGCAAAACATCCAATCGATACTCCAAATGTTGCCATGTACGCTGCAGCATATCCACATCAATTCGCTCAATAGCAGCTGTGATTCTTGCTTTTAAATCATCAATGTCTGTCACCCACGTACATTTCTAAAAAACTTGTCAAAACGTGGTATCAGAAAAAACTTAATGAGATTCTCTGTAAAATGGGACAACACTGGAATTTCTACACTTCATGGTTGACTTTTAATAACAGCCAAAAATTGTGCAGATAATTCTCGGACAGCCTGTAGAATAGTATAAAGTATTGCTGCATTTGTATTGTAAAAGGGGTGTCTCCCGTCGCGTATTTATTTGGGGTGTGTAACGGCAGCAGATGCTCGTATATTTCTTCAGACTGATCAATGGACTCCGAGGTTGGTGGGAATCATTCCGAGTAAGGTGGATTTAATGCAGTTGAAGCGCGAGCACAACAAATATAATGGGAAGAAAACTAATGAGAAATCGTATGGAGTCTTCATTTATTATTACACGGATGCAACGAAAGAGGGCCCGTTGAGAGGGAGGGGCATCTTGCTGTCGTGGCTCTCGGGCAATGGAATGAATTTTTTAAGGTTTGATTCTCAAAGATATACCACTTGGGCATTGGCAAGTGCGAGTTTTGAAGCAGCGCCTCTAACGATAGTCTCTTTCTTATTAAATACATTTTGTTAAGAACTTAATATATTAGATATATGGATATAAATTAATACATAATAATGATGATAAAAATTAATAGGAGTTAGGGATTATAAATATTCTTTAATAAATGACAACATAATGATCATAATTTTACTAGAAACGGTAATATCAGGGTTACGTGCAATCATTTACTCTTACCATACTTCGAGAGAACCTTTTTTTTTATGTTGAAAGGAGGCACCGAGCGTGGGGGTGCCCTCAAAAATGACCCCCTTTATAAGAAAGAGAGAGCCAAAACCAAGGTCTGAGTTTTTTTTTAATAAGTTTTGAAAAGATTGTGTGGTATGTAAAGTGCATGTATGTGTAGTGAAGAATAGAGGAAAAAGTGTGTTTGAGAGCATACTGGACTGCTCACAGGGTAGATGAGACACGGAAAAAGATCAGCTAAAGAGAACAGTGATGGGAGAAACAGGAGTTCCATCACTTCTTGTCTCGTGCCTAACGTCCCTCTCGGAGTACTTCCCTAGTCGATTGGTGTATCTACAATCTCCTCCTATAATATATACTTAAATTACTATATATAATTAAATAGTAACGCAATACTTCGAAAGCAATAATTAAGAGAAACTCTATAACGAATACGCACACAAATCAATGGGAAATTAAAATGATTTACCGGTAGATAAATGCCTGTATTGTGTAGATTGAATATAAAATTTTTAGTACAAGTATTATACAGTATTGCTTTAACCTTTAGTTAGTTAGGACCATTAAAAATAGTTTACGCATACGATTATATTTAATAGAAAGACGAATCTAAAGCAGAGCCAAGCGAAGGACGATGATGATAATTAGACAGTGATTAAGAGAACGTTGCAATAATAAAAGCAGTTAATAACGACAAAGATTGAATACTAATATTTAATATCCTAAATAGCGTTCAATGGTAACATTAAGTATTGAATGAAGATTATTAAATCCTAGTAGTACTAATTGATATTAAGGAAGGGTTATATTCAATGGTTCCCAACCGGTCGGCCTTGGCCCACTTGCTTATCTTTTACCACTGTTAATGTGTTAATAAAAAAAAATGAGGGGTCGCGCGTCTTACGGTACCTAAGCGTCACCACAGGCGAAAACGTGTTTTTGATGGATATAACTATTTTCACCCTTCCTCTGTCGCGTGGTTTGGGTTATAATGACCTTACGACACGAAGTATGATTGAAAACCTTATGAAGCGAACTACTTTTTTCACTTTTATCGCCAGCCAAAAGTTCACACAAAGTTCGGCAGAGAAAAAAAAAAAAAAAAATATAGGTCATTCCATAAGTAATGTCGTTTTTTAGATCGGAATTTGAAGGACCAAAAAAAAAAAAACTCGACTGAAACTTTTTAATCTAGTATATATTTTCCATCGGAATCAATGACACACTGCCAACGTGCTACAAGCTTTTCAATGCCATGTTTATAAAATTCAGGCGGTTTTGAAGCAAAAAACGTACAAAGACTGGTGTGCAGGTCATCTAAAGAAGTATACTGTTTCTCGTCAAGATAGTTTTGCAGACTCCTGAAGAGATGATAATCTGAAGGCGCAAGGTCTGGAGGATGTGGAAGTTTTTCCCACACAAGCTCCTTAATTTTTGCAGAAGTGATCCGAGCGGTATGAGGACGTGCGTTGTCGTGGTGGAACACGATTCCTTTCCGATTAACCAAAGGTGGTCTCTCTTCTTTTAGTGCAGTGTTGAATCGATCCAGTTGTTGACAGTAGACTTGAGCGGTGATTGTTTGGTTGTGTGGTAAGGTTTCAAAGTGTATTACACCACCTTTATCCCACCAAACACTAAGCAACACCTTCCGAGGGTGAAGATTTGGTTTTGGCTGTGGTGTCGCTGGTTCTCCGGCACAAACCCACTGTCGACGGCGCTTAACATTCTGGTACAGTATCCACTTTTCATCACCTGTCACTAAACGGTGCAAAAACGGATCTTGGAGTTCACTTGAATGAAGAGCTGTGCTAATGTTTACCCGCACCCTCAGATTGTCGACCGACAATTCATGTGGCACCCATTTTCCTAACTTAGGCACTTTCCCGAGTTGTTGCAAATGTCGATGGATGGTGGACGGGGATGAATTGAGTGTGTGGGACAATTCTTCGACAGTTGTTGAACAGTCTTCTTCAAGTGCGGCTAACAGCAGGTCATCATCAAACTCAGCAGGGCGTCCAAAACGTGCTGCATCTGTCAAACAGCAGTCACCATTCCTAAACTTTTGAAACCATCTTTGACATTTCCTCACATGCAGAATATCGTTGCCATAAACGTCCTGAATGTTTCGCGTTGCTTCAGTAGCACTATTCCCTTTTTTGAACTCGTAAAGCATTATATGCCTGATATGCTCTTCTGATACTGCCATGTTCATGAGGGGTTCACATAAAGCAAAACACACGTCTTCACTGTTCAAGGTCTGTAAAGTATGTAGCGAAACACGATAGATCTCCTCTTAGATATAACCTTCGAAAAATTTATGCTTAAACCGAGTAGGACTAGTTTAAACTTAATCTATCGTAAAAAACGACATTGCTTATGGGATGACCTGATATATATAAAATATGAAAATCTATTCCAAAAACTCATCATCTTCATTAGCATACTTAGAACTCTAATTTAGGCAAAAATGAACGTTCTAGCTCAATTAATAACATACTTTTGCCAGAATATTGCTGAACTTTGGAGGCGATTTCTGGCGAATTTTAATTTTGGCGCTTAGGTACCTTAAGACGCGGGACCCCTCAAATGTACTTATTAAAACTTGTGTAAACATGATACCAGCTTAGCAACATGGAAAGTAGGCCATGAGTTATTCAAATCAGCTCTAGTGGGCCGTCGCCTATAAAAGGTTGGGAACCACTGGTTATATTATTTTAAACGAATCTGCGTACATACAGGGTGGCACAAAAGTCGTCCACCATAGAAATTTTCAGTGCTGACTATAATTTTTTTTTTTTTTGAAGTAGGGGATGGCTGCGAAATTAAAAGTAGACGAGAGGGCGAGCTTCGTTTTAATGTATGGCATACCAGGTACTACAAATCGATCAGTCGGTACAGATTTTAAAATCTGTAGCGATTGATCGATTTTTGCGCCTTTTGCGCCACCCTCCATATCAGTGGAAAGGTAAAATGTCGTTAAATAGACTTAAAATACCTTTTATAAATTAACAAAATTGAATTAACATTATGGAAAAGATTGTAAGCAGGTAATTAACTTTAGAAAATTATATAAAAACAGTAGAATATCTACGTATTGCAGCCAAGAAATGCTTTTAGGATTACAATCCAGAGACGAGTTTATACGGAGTTACGTTTATGCAGGAATGTGTATCAATTCATGGTGTATATAAGTCATTCTAAATGGATAAAAGACAGTATAGAATTTATTAAGGATTAATTAGAAACGAAGTAAAATAAATTTTAAATTTATACAAGTCGGGAGTTACTGGGTTAACGGATGTGATTACATCCTTCTACTGTGGGTGGGGTGGGAGGCACTTTTGCGGCCATTCGACCTTGGCCCTTCGTTCCTGCATAAAAAAAAAGGCATCCGAGGAAGATACTTCAATTTTGCGAAAGAAGAACAAACTTCCTGGAACGAGTGATAATTTGTAGCAAAGGGAGGTGTGCCTGAGAGGTTGGGCCAATTGGTATTATTGTGACAGTACCATTCGGCCAGCCGCCAGGCACGCGTGGTTCCGAGGTTACGCTCCATGCTAAGGTTGTCATGTCTTCTCAAAGTTCCAAATTTTATAAACTATTTTATATTAAAAAGATCATTACCCGAATTTATGAAACAGAATAAAAAATTTATTGTGGGAAACCCTTTTCACATATGGAAGAATGAACAGCTGGGAATAGAATAGAATAGAATAACTTGTATTAATAATAAAATAAATACATTTTTTCAATTTACAATGACAAATAATTGTGAAGCTCGACTATTTATTTTATTTAATTTGGCCCTTAAGCTTTAGGCTTTGGGCTGAGCGGATCGTCGCCTATCATCGCCGGAAATAGAACCCTGTGTTGGCTGATTCGTGTTCAGCGATGCTCTAACCACTACACCACCGAGACGCATATATAACTTTGTGTTACTTTGTGTGAATTCGAACGACAGTTCAGGATCGACCTGCGGTCGACCCCTCTGCACCATCCCCCCTCATTTGCCGGATTTGGTGAAGGAGAGAATTGCTGTCTGATCTCCTCTTGCCCTCGTAGCCAGCCACGCATGGCTGGTCAGGGACTTTGCACAGGAATCTGTCCAGCTGGTTCTTGAAGTTATTCAGGTCGGTGTGCTGGAGATTCCTCCTTTCGGTAGGGCATTAAAAAGCTTTGGGCCTCGTATTCTGAAGGTATTTTCCATTCTCGTTTTCATGGCCCCCTGTCCCACAGCAGGTGGGACCGTACAAAATCTGCCTCTTCTCTCATTCCAGTTTGTTTCTATTTCATTTCTGAGGTTAGGGACAGAGCCCTCAAGTATTTTCCATATGTATATTATTGCGTAATGCTCGCGCCTTCTTTCGAGAGAGTAGAGTTCCAGGGATTGTAGTCGAGACCATAGTCTTCAACTTCCGTTTCTTCTATCTTAGCCGTAAAAGTCCTTTGTATAGCTTCAATGTTCGCAATATCTCGTTTCCTTCGTGGGCTTGTGAGTACTGAGCAATACTCAATTATTGGTAGGACTAAACTCTTCCATAATTTGAGCGTGATGTTTGCTTTTCTGCTGCGGAAGCTCCTCCAGATGATTCAGCCGTTGTAATTTTGATGTTATAGTGCTCTCAGAATTCTGCATCCGGCGACATTATTACTCCAAGATCCATGACTTGTGGATTTTGTGTTCTGTTTGGCTCGTTTGTACCCTTTTTTTTGTAGCTCCTTGTTATTACCATATCTTAGAAGTTGAAATTTTTCTTCGTTGAACTTCATATTGTTGTCTTCTGCCCACTTGAATGTTTCAGTGTCGTTTTGTAATCTTTCTATGTCACCTTCGTTCAATATTTCCTCGCATATTTTTTTGTCATCTGCGAAACATGATACAGTACTGTCCTTAATATCCGCGTCAATATCTGCAATCATTATTATGAACAGCAAGAGAGCTAATACTGTCCCTTGTGGGATAAAGCTCACGACTTCCGAGATATATATATATATATATATATAATATATATATATATATATATATATATATATATATATATATATATATATATATATATATATATATAAGCACAGTTTTTTATTTGATAAAAAATGTCAATAAATGATGATAGATTTACTGAATTAATAATAATAATAAAAATTGTATATTTTATAATGGTGGTGCTTTCTCTTGTATAATGTGTAAAGATGACAACACGTTTTGCCATTTGTTGTTGAGGACAATCATCACGGTGTCTATTTATCTTTGTCAACCCTCTGCTAAAGGTCCCTTTATATATATATATATATATATATATATATATATATATATATATATATATATACTTCAATCTCGTTGCTGTTCCGTGCGTTGGTCTCTCTTCACACGAAGGTCAAGCTGGTGGCCCCGGCTCTAAGTCTGGCTTGGTGGAGGAGCGAGTTCTTGCGCTCTCCACCGTACATAGCCAGGTACACCCGACTCATCTGGTACCGATCTGAGCCAGGCATCTAGTCTTCTCTTGAAGACTTCAACTTTGACCCCTGTAACGTTTCTGAGGTCCTTTGGAAGCTGGTTAAAAAGTCTTGGTCCCCTGACAACCAAGCTATTTTCTGTCTTGAGGAGGTCCCTCGTCGGGTCTTTAATTTCGGAACACTACACATCCTGCCTTTCCTATTTTCCAGTGTTATTTGAATGATAATTAGGTTTAGTTTGAGGTTTGGTACCAGTTTTTCGATAATTTTCCATATGTAGATTATGGTGTACCTCTCTTCTTTCCAGGGAGTACAGATTTAGTTCAAGTAGTCTTTCCCAATAGTTGAGCTCTTTGCAGCCATCAATCTTCGCTGTGAAATGACTGAGTTTCTTCTAGTTTATTAGTTTCTTCCTTTTTATATGGGGACGTCAAAACTGAGCAGTATTCAAGTTTTGGTATAATCATTGTTTTTAGCAGGGGAATCATTACTGTACTGTCCCTTCTTTTGAACGTTCTTAGTACCTGTCCCGCGACTCTCTTTGCTTTATTTATCGCTATTTGATTTTGTGTCGAATTTCGCATCATCGGTCATTATTACCCCCAGATCGATCGCTTTCGTGCTTCTTTGAATTTCCTGTCTATCTGGAACATAATATGCAGTCTAAGTTCCGCTTTTCTACCATATATCAAGAGCTGAAATTTCTCGTGTTAAATGTCATGTTGTCTTTTGACCATTTGTATATTTTGTTCGTGTCCCTATACAAGGCCTCCACTTCATTCACATCGCTGATTTTTCTGCTGATCTTTGTATCGTCTGCAAAGGATGTTACTATATTGTTGCTGTTTACTCCGCTGTCTGTCTGTTATCATAATGAACAGAACAGGAGTGGAGCCAGTACTGTAGCTTGTGGTACTGAGCTGCGAACTTCCGGTTGTGATGATATACCTTGAATTTTGATGACCTGTAGACGTTCTCTGAGGAAGTTGGATCCATTTTCCCACTTTGCCTGTTATTCCCATATTTTCATTTTATGTGCTATTATACCGTGATCACATTTGTCGAAAGCTTTAGCAAAATCCATGTATATGACATCGTAGTTCTCATTGACTTCCAGTGCATCTAGGATGATGTTGCAGTGCTATATTACTTGTGATAGGCATGATCTACCTGATCGGAATCGGTGCTGATTTTCGTTGAATCTTTCCAGTGTCTCCAAATCATAAATTTTCTCTAACTATTCTTTCAAATACTTTGGTGAGGTGGATGTCAATGACACTGGTCTATAGTTCTTTGCTCGAGATCTATCCCCTCCTTTATATATAGGGACAATGTTTGCTCTTTTCAAGATGCTCGGTATTTCCCCAGTGTTTAGGGATCTTCTCCATATCTAGTATAAAGGTGTAGCTATTTAATTTTTACAGTTTTTAATCAATGATGCGTTCCACTTGTCCGGACCTGCAGCTGAATGTAGTTTCATTTGTCGTATAGCTCTCGCTACATCTTGGGAAAAATCAGTCTGTTGTACGCTCTCCTTGCAATTTCTTTCCAAAGAATGCATGTATGTCAGGTATCGCTTTGTCACTTTTTGGGGTACTGAAAACTGATTCATACTGGGCTCTCAATGTTTCAGATATTTCTTTTGGATCGTCGGTTAGTTCATTATTTCTCTTCCTTCAGGTTCCAATAGCGGCGCGCGTTTTTGTTTTCCTTTTTGCATAGCTATAGAAGTATTTTGTATTTTCCTTTATTGCTTCTACCGCCTTTTCCTCTTCCCTCTCTGTATGGTCCTTAATCAGAGTTTATTTTCCTATCGATACCCTCCAGTTTTTCTTGTATTACTTAACTGTCATTATCTCTGCAGTTGCCTAACTTTGCCTCCCCTCTTTCTTTTTCGGAATAGTCTTCTCTTTTGCCTCTCTTGCCAGCTCCTTTTTCCTTTTTGGCTGTGATTTCGGAGCATATTTTTCTAAAATTCTCAGCGTTTTTTCTTCCAAGGTTGTTAGCATTTCTTCAGTTTTTTATTCTCTCAAACTGTTCTCCACTCTATTTGGGCCATGTGCGATCTGATTGCTTCCCAGTTTTTATAGTCTTGGAGTTTAAGTTGAAGGCCCCAAATTTGCTTCTTTCTTCAATGTCTCTTGTCTTTTAATGTTGTCGTCATATTTGTTGATATCTCGATTAAGTTGTGGTCTGAGATAATGGTTGGGGTTATTTTTATATCAGCAATCAAGTTCATGTTATTCGTGAGTACCAGATCGAGGCAGTTATTTTTTCTGGTATTTTCTGTTATCTCCTGTGTCAGCATAAACTCGTTTGTGAGAGCCATCAACATTTTTGCTTGCTCCTGGTCTCCTCTTGTGCTCCCTTTGTACTGGTGTGTGTGTATATATATATATATATATATATATATATATATATATATATATATATATATATATCCACCTTTTTGTATTATAAATGGGAAGTTAGTCTCCGCAGATCATTATATTTATTATATTTAGGGGATGGAGGGTTTATGCCCTTTATTAGCTTTCTGATTTCATCAATCTTCTCCGAGAATTTTTTGGTTGGGGTGTTTGGAGATCTATAGATGACTATCAGTATCACGTTTAGTTTTTCTATTTTCACTGCTATGAGTTCCACAAAGCTGTTTGATTTACTTATTATTATCGTCTCTCTCATATGACCTTCATGTACATATATGGCACAGTCACCTTTACGTCTCGTTCTATCCGCTCTTAATAAGTTGAAGCTCTCTATATTTATCTCTCTTATCAATACAGTGTTCGCAGTTTTCACAATTTCATTGGCAATCCTTAAGAGGAGTTTCTGAGAGGTAGGCAGTGTTCACCCTTGTTTCGTCCATAAATCCTTTGAGGTACGAAACTTTGTTGAATGATTGGTTTGGTCTTATTCCTTGAATATTAGCCAGGACAATGTTTTGTTTTTCGTTGCCCCTTGTGCATTTCAAGTTCTTTTTCCTTCGGTTTCGCTTGTTTTGTTGCCCTATGGTCTTCCGAGAGAGATCCGTTTCCGTCTCCCTGTTCTGGTATGTTCTTGCCCGCAATCGGTTTGGCTCCGGGTTTCCAGCTGTGTCAACTGCATACGTTGGTTGACATTTAGCAGCCGTATCGTGTCTGCGATGTTGAAAAAAAATTTTTGTTCGCTTATTGTGTTCCTCTTGTTATTCCTATTGTCATTTAAACTTTGTCCTTTGGGTTCGTCGGGAGATGTTGATAGTAGCATTTTTTCCCGTATTTGCAGGTTCCATATTTTTGCGTCAGTCCTGCAGATGTCCGGGTAGTAGAATTTGCGTTGTCTCCAAATTTACAATGACCATTATTATAGAAGAAATTGCATACTGGGGTATGTTCATATATACATTGTCCTCTTTTAAATCTGCAATTATCTTTTATATATTATCTGCATATAATTTCTTTCCCATATTTACTCGGGGCCTTTGTTTTTTGCTACACACACACACACACACACACACACACACACACACACGGTGAACTTAAGCAAATCGTAAACCTCATAACTGAGTACAGAATATAATAATAATGTAAATATATTTCTTAATAATAATAATTCTAAATTAATAGAAATAAAATTGGAAAGTTGTTTTGTAAAATCGATCTCGAAAAAAAGCATTCAGTATTCCTTAAATGGAATGGAATGGTCTATAAAGCGAGACACTTTATCCAACAACCATTCACCTCTTCATTATATATATATATATATATATATATATATATATATATATATATATATATATATATATATATATATATTAAACAGGGTGATTAAATTTTTTACAAATATATTGAAAATAAAACCCCATGTGTAGAACTTTTTTAATCACCCTGTGTATATATATATATATATATATATATATATATATATATTATTGTATTTTTTCCATATTTGCAGTTTATATTTATTGATTTTATTTGTAAAGGGATGAATATCTATTTTTTTTTTTTTTATCCAGTTGCGCTTGTTCGATGTCTTACGTAGGAGGGAGAGGATAAGAGGGGGGGGGGGGAATACGTGGCTGCAATAACCAAATTATGCATGCATGGTTAACTACTGAGAGTTGACAAAAGAGAATAGACACCACGGTGATTGTTCTTAAGAATAAATGGCAAAGTTCATTAATGGAGTGCCAGAACGTGTATCGCCTTTACGTAATGGAAAAGGGAAAGCAAAACACGATTCTAAATATATTCATTCAATAAATCTCTTATTATTTATTCTTTTTTATTATCAAATAAAAAGGTTGGGAAAAAAAACCAAAGGATGTCTATTTACTTTTGTCAACCCTCTATATTTGTCATCCAACCCAAATATGGCTGATCCTACCATGTAACCATGTTTATTTATTTATTTCCACACGAACTTAATATAAATGCTGGATTGAATTTGCCTTCTTGGTTGATTGCCAAATAATAATAATGATAACAATAATATGGTTAATTTAACCTATATATATGTATATATATGTCTCCTATAAGTCCTGTCTCAGGAAAATTTATTTTAAAATAAATTTTGTTATATAATATATATATATACGGTATATATTATATATTTTTATATATTATATATTATATATTTTTATATATTTTTATATATTTTTATATATTTTTATATATTTATATAAATTTTATATATTTATTTTAAAATAAATTTTCCCATGAGACCGGACTTACGGGACACCCTGTATATATTAGTAAACGCCCTCTCTATATATTTTCCAGAATTGTAATGTATTTTAGATTTATAACGCCATAAATTTAGTTTTTAATGTACAGTAGGATAAAGCGAGTGTTTGTCGCTGAATGCGAGTTAGAAACGAAGTATTTTGGGGAAATATTATAGTCCTTTCAATAATAATTAATACAAATGTTAAGTTTTGTTCTATTTAAAACGTTTAAAGACATGTTAATAAATGTTAAATTCGTCTTTGACGAAGTTTAAGAAAGTACAAATATTGCACTTTCGTATTTCAGAAGAACGTAGGAAAAAAAAAAAGTATTATTGTTAAAATTAATTTTGTGTTTATTAATTGTACTGTTAAGATGTATGAATAAGTGGGATGTAATTTTTTATAGTTTCATAAAAAGATAAGGCATCTGTGGTTAATATGATGATGCCCTCTCTCAGATCGTATTTGCACTTGAATGCGTGCCCACACTGAACAAAGAAATCTAGGCAAGTTTTGTGGGCAGATTTTTTCAGGATTTTTTTTTTTTTTTTTTTTTTTTCCGCTATTACGATAGTACCGAGATAAAATTTTTGGTTTTGTCAAGATTAAATTATTGTTTAGGGTATGGGTAGTGGCCCTGGGTACCCATCGGGAATATTGCTTTATCAATCGACAGCTTTATTGACACTCGCATGATACCCTTTTTGCGGTGGTCATGTTACTCTTAAAGTTAATTAAAAAGGTTAATTGTTAAGTTTTTCTATTTCCACTTTTTCAGAAAAAATATATACAGGGTGGCCGAAAGTTTGTATCCAGTTAAATTAATTAATGTAATTTCCGCTAGGTAGAATTTTTTTTTTCACCCTGTATATACCCATGATAAGGTTAGCGCGCAGAACTTGGAATAAATTCCCTTGAAATAGTAGTAATAATAATTATTATTATTAAGATACTGAAAACATTCTACACGTTTTTAAACTTATCTCGACACGTTTTTTTCATTAATTGGTCGAGAATTGCATAAAACCTGTCCACTTAAATTGACAGATTTCGAAACTTGCTCATTTGACATTTTTTTAAAAACTATAATTCTGACAAGTTTTCATTGTAAATAAACGAATACATTCATTATTAAAGACATTCCACCATTATATATATATATATATTATATATATATATATAGATATATATATATTATATATATATATATAATAACGTAAAGAACGACGCTTGTATAGGAGATATTCCGCGCAAGACGAGAAAGAGAAAACAACAAATGAAAAAATGAAGTACCACCTGGGAATCGAACCCGGGATCTTCCGATTGCCGGTCAGACGCGATAACCACTACACCATGGACTCCACTCTTCCAAATGCCGTAATTCCTCTACATACTCGCAGAAACCAATGCCCCAAGGGGGCACCTCCCGCTTGCCGTAACATTATATACATTCAACTGCAAAGAACACGCAGTATAAATAACGTAAAGAACGACGCTTGTATAGGAGATATTCCGCGCAAGACGAGAAAGAAAAACAACAAATGAAAAAATGAAGTACCACCTGGGAATCGAACCCGGGATCTTCCGATTGCCGGTCAGACGGAAGCGTCGTTCTTTACGTTATTTATACTGCGTGTTCTTTGCAGTTGAATGTATATAATGTTACGGCAAGCGGGAGGTGCCCCCTTGGGGCATTGGTTTCTGCGAGTATGTAGAGGAATTACGGCATTTGGAAGAGTGGAGTCCATGGTGTAGTGGTTATCGCGTCTGACCGGCAATCGGAAGATCCCGGGTTCGATTCCCAGGTGGTACTTCATTTTTTCATTTGTTGTTTTCTCTTTCTCGTCTTGCGCGGAATATCTCCTATACAAGCGTCGTTCTTTACGTTATTTATACTGCGTGTTCTTTGCAGTTGAATGTATATAATGTTACGGCAAGCGGGAGGTGCCCCCTTGGGGCATTGGTTTCTGCGAGTATGTAGAGGAATTACGGCATTTGGAAGAGTGGAGTCCATGGTGTAGTGGTTATCGCGTCTGACCGGCAATCGGAAGATCCCGGGTTCGATTCCCAGGTGGTACTTCATTTTTTCATTTGTTGTTTTCTCTTTCTCGTCTTGCGCGGAATATCTCCTATACAAGCGTCGTTCTTTACGTTATTTATACTGCGTGTTCTTTGCAGTTGAATGTATATAATGTTACGGCAAGCGGGAGGTGCCCCCTTGGGGCATTGGTTTCTGCGAGTATGTAGAGGAATTACGGCATTTGGAAGAGTGGAGTCCATGGTGTAGTGGTTATCGCGTCTGACCGGCAATCGGAAGATCCCGGGTTCGATTCCCAGGTGGTACTTCATTTTTTCATTTGTTGTTTTCTCTTTCTCGTCTTGCGCGGAATATCTCCTATACAAGCGTCGTTCTTTACGTTATTTATACTGCGTGTTCTTTGCAGTTGAATGTATATAATGTTACGGCAAGCGGGAGGTGCCCCCTTGGGGCATTGGTTTCTGCGAGTATGTAGAGGAATTACGGCATTTGGAAGAGTGGAGTCCATGGTGTAGTGGTTATCGCGTCTGACCGGCAATCGGAAGATCCCGGGTTCGATTCCCAGGTGGTACTTCATTTTTTCATTTGTTGTTTTCTCTTTCTCGTCTTGCGCGGAATATCTCCTATACAAGCGTCGTTCTTTACGTTATTTATACTGCGTGTTCTTTGCAGTTGAATGTATATAATGTTACGGCAAGCGGGAGGTGCCCCCTTGGGGCATTGGTTTCTGCGAGTATGTAGAGGAATTACGGCATTTGGAAGAGTGGAGTCCATGGTGTAGTGGTTATCGCGTCTGACCGGCAATCGGAAGATCCCGGGTTCGATTCCCAGGTGGTACTTCATTTTTTCATTTGTTGTTTTCTCTTTCTCGTCTTGCGCGGAATATCTCCTATACAAGCGTCGTTCTTTACGTTATTTATACTGCGTGTTCTTTGCAGTTGAATGTATATAATGTTACGGCAAGCGGGAGGTGCCCCCTTGGGGCATTGGTTTCTGCGAGTATGTAGAGGAATTACGGCATTTGGAAGAGTGGAGTCCATGGTGTAGTGGTTATCGCGTCTGACCGGCAATCGGAAGATCCCGGGTTCGATTCCCAGGTGGTACTTCATTTTTTCATTTGTTGTTTTCTCTTTCTCGTCTTGCGCGGAATATCTCCTATACAAGCGTCGTTCTTTACGTTATTTATACTGCGTGTTCTTTGCAGTTGAATGTATATAATGTTACGGCAAGCGGGAGGTGCCCCCTTGGGGCATTGGTTTCTGCGAGTATGTAGAGGAATTACGGCATTTGGAAGAGTGGAGTCCATGGTGTAGTGGTTATCGCGTCTGACCGGCAATCGGAAGATCCCGGGTTCGATTCCCAGGTGGTACTTCATTTTTTCATTTGTTGTTTTCTCTTTCTCGTCTTGCGCGGAATATCTCCTATACAAGCGTCGTTCTTTACGTTATTTATACTGCGTGTTCTTTGCAGTTGAATGTATATAATGTTACGGCAAGCGGGAGGTGCCCCCTTGGGGCATTGGTTTCTGCGAGTATGTAGAGGAATTACGGCATTTGGAAGAGTGGAGTCCATGGTGTAGTGGTTATCGCGTCTGACCGGCAATCGGAAGATCCCGGGTTCGATTCCCAGGTGGTACTTCATTTTTTCATTTGTTGTTTTCTCTTTCTCGTCTTGCGCGGAATATCTCCTATACAAGCGTCGTTCTTTACGTTATTTATACTGCGTGTTCTTTGCAGTTGAATGTATATAATGTTACGGCAAGCGGGAGGTGCCCCCTTGGGGCATTGGTTTCTGCGAGTATGTAGAGGAATTACGGCATTTGGAAGAGTGGAGTCCATGGTGTAGTGGTTATCGCGTCTGACCGGCAATCGGAAGATCCCGGGTTCGATTCCCAGGTGGTACTTCATTTTTTCATTTGTTGTTTTCTCTTTCTCGTCTTGCGCGGAATATCTCCTATACAAGCGTCGTTCTTTACGTTATTTATACTGCGTGTTCTTTGCAGTTGAATGTATATAATGTTACGGCAAGCGGGAGGTGCCCCCTTGGGGCATTGGTTTCTGCGAGTATGTAGAGGAATTACGGCATTTGGAAGAGTGGAGTCCATGGTGTAGTGGTTATCGCGTCTGACCGGCAATCGGAAGATCCCGGGTTCGATTCCCAGGTGGTACTTCATTTTTTCATTTGTTGTTTTCTCTTTCTCGTCTTGCGCGGAATATCTCCTATACAAGCGTCGTTCTTTACGTTATTTATACTGCGTGTTCTTTGCAGTTGAATGTATATAATGTTACGGCAAGCGGGAGGTGCCCCCTTGGGGCATTGGTTTCTGCGAGTATGTAGAGGAATTACGGCATTTGGAAGAGTGGAGTCCATGGTGTAGTGGTTATCGCGTCTGACCGGCAATCGGAAGATCCCGGGTTCGATTCCCAGGTGGTACTTCATTTTTTCATTTGTTGTTTTCTCTTTCTCGTCTTGCGCGGAATATCTCCTATACAAGCGTCGTTCTTTACGTTATTTATACTGCGTGTTCTTTGCAGTTGAATGTATATAATGTTACGGCAAGCGGGAGGTGCCCCCTTGGGGCATTGGTTTCTGCGAGTATGTAGAGGAATTACGGCATTTGGAAGAGTGGAGTCCATGGTGTAGTGGTTATCGCGTCTGACCGGCAATCGGAAGATCCCGGGTTCGATTCCCAGGTGGTACTTCATTTTTTCATTTGTTGTTTTCTCTTTCTCGTCTTGCGCGGAATATCTCCTATACAAGCGTCGTTCTTTACGTTATTTATACTGCGTGTTCTTTGCAGTTGAATGTATATAATGTTACGGCAAGCGGGAGGTGCCCCCTTGGGGCATTGGTTTCTGCGAGTATGTAGAGGAATTACGGCATTTGGAAGAGTGGAGTCCATGGTGTAGTGGTTATCGCGTCTGACCGGCAATCGGAAGATCCCGGGTTCGATTCCCAGGTGGTACTTCATTTTTTCATTTGTTGTTTTCTCTTTCTCGTCTTGCGCGGAATATCTCCTATACAAGCGTCGTTCTTTACGTTATTTATACTGCGTGTTCTTTGCAGTTGAATGTATATAATGTTACGGCAAGCGGGAGGTGCCCCCTTGGGGCATTGGTTTCTGCGAGTATGTAGAGGAATTACGGCATTTGGAAGAGTGGAGTCCATGGTGTAGTGGTTATCGCGTCTGACCGGCAATCGGAAGATCCCGGGTTCGATTCCCAGGTGGTACTTCATTTTTTCATTTGTTGTTTTCTCTTTCTCGTCTTGCGCGGAATATCTCCTATACAAGCGTCGTTCTTTACGTTATTTATACTGCGTGTTCTTTGCAGTTGAATGTATATATATATATATATATATATATATATATTTTTTTTTTTTTAATTGTCCTTCTGTCTCTTGAGTTTGAGCGTAATACGAACAACGTAAGTTTGAAGATAAAATAATAACAAATTACTCCCCCCCCCCCCCCGCTCCCCCACCTACCCTTAATAAAAAGATCATATTATAGTTCTTTTAATCTTTTTTAATCTAGCTTTTATTGGACAGCGTCTGCTCGAGTGTCTTTATTTGATTTCTTTAACTGTGACTCATTCGTGTTATTATTTGAAAAAGTTTTTATGAAGGTTGTTTTTCATCTGCAATTCTCTTTTATATATATATATATATATATATACAGGGCGTCCCAAAAAAATGTATACACACTTTAAATAATTATAAAGGCAGTGTTTATTAAAATACATTTCATTTTCAAAATGTAATAGAATCTACAGACATTATTTAATTGTTTTGTCAACGCCTGTTTTCAAACTGACGTCCGTTCTGGTCCAGGCACTGCTGATAACGCGAAGCAATGGAATCGCAAACATCACGAAACATTTCGTTTGGTATTTGTGTGCATTCTCGTTCAATGGCTGCTCTCAATTCAGCGACTGTTGCAGGTTTTATAGCGTAGACTTTGTCTTTTAAGTATCCCCATAAAAAAAAGTCTAGTGGTGTGAGGTCTGGTGAACGCGGAGGGTATTCTACGAAACCCCTTCGTCCAATCCACATCCACATCGTGCCAAGTACCACTCGCAATACTCCACTCTTCGGTCCGGATCATCATCTTCATTAATAGCATGGACTAATCTTGGAATGTAACTTTTCCATTGACAGCGCTTCAAAATGCGTTGGACAGACGATTCTGAAATTCCTACCTCACGACTCGCTTGCCGCACAGATTTTCTTGGACTTTGGTGATACGTTTCCAGTACTCTTTCTTGCTTTGTGGGGCTTGTCGATGTCCGTGGTCTTCCGGAACGCTTCTTGTGGACATTCTGAACAGTTCCATCGGCTTCAAACTTATCTCTAATTCGAGTGATGGTAAGTCGCGTTGGTGGATCTGTTTGAAACTCCCTCCTAAACTGTCTTTGCACTTCAACTGCGTTTTCACACTTCCAGTAGCATTTTAGAATGAATTTCCTTTGTTCAAAGCTTAGTCTGACTGCCATTATTAATTCTAATGGGTTTAACTTGGAAAGAAAGATCAATTGAGCTATCAGCTGTTAAAGTGTGTATAAATTTTTTTGGGACGCCCTGTATATATAGGGTGGCGCAAAAGTCGCGCATCATAGGAATTTTCAGTGTTGATTATAATATATATTTTTTTTTTCGGTGGGGATGGCTACGAAATTATCAATAGACGAGAGGGTGAGCTTGGTTTTAATGTACGGGACACCAGGTGCAACAAATCGATGAATCGGTACAGAATTTAAATATATATTTTAATTTAAATTTGTTTTAATTTAAATTCTGTGCCAATTAATCGATTTGTAGTACCTGGTATTCCATGCATTAAAATAAAGCTCACCCTCTCGTCTATTGTTAATTTCGTTGTCATCCCCTACCTAAAAAAAGAAATATATTATAATCAACACTGAAAATTCCTATGATGTGCGACTTTTGCGCCACCACACACACACACACACACACACACACACACACACTGTATATTCAACAAAGATATGTAAATTGTTTACATTACCTTACAAGACGATATTTAATTTTCTCTTCCTTTTTGACATTTCTTGAAGAACATCCTCCGGTTGTATTTCTAATTGGCGGTGAATGTTCATTAAGGCCAAACCATTCAGTCTCTCTTCAGAGGAAGAATTTCTTATGTAGGTTTTAAGTCTTCTTAGCGTTGAAAAGGATCTTTCTGCAGTGGCCGTAGTTATTAGCAGAGTGGCACCTATTTTCAAAAATGCATGAATTGTAGGGAATATTTCTTCATTGCATTCATTTAAAGAAGTAATGAAATCGATGGGCTTTTCATTTTGGTCTCCAAGTTCGTCTCCACATCTTCAGTTCTCCCTCGAACTTTACCGGAACGCTTGCATCGTCAGGCCACTGAAGGGACAAAGTTTCGCGGCAGTTTTTCACTTCCTCGTCCGTCAGAGAGATGGATCTCTTCGGCAACAACGAATGCAGTTTTTGTAATAGTTTTATGGTTGAGAAATCTATCATTTAATTCATTTAATAAAAAGTCTAGGAAAGGCACATACGCACAACGTCTGTAATACTCAACATTCTGTGTAACAAAGTGATCACCTTTCCGTCCGACCGAAGGTGGCATTTGAATTGTTGTACCCAAACTTTTACCCAAGTTTTCGGCTTCACAGAAAACTGCTTTAAATTTCGAATCGGCAGTGTCCCTCAGGGCTTGTATTTCATCTTTTAAAACTTCGGCATGGTTCAGGCAAGAAGCAAAATCACATTATTTAGACTGTAGGAATGTGCAAAGGCCATGCAGTAGTGTAAACACCTGACTAACAATAACCAAGCATATCAAAAATTTGCTGCTCTCAATAGCAGTTAACAATGTGAAAGCCATCATTGTAGACTCTGTCCTAAAATCCTGAATTCTGTTTAAAGCTTGAGAAATTGGTGCACAAAGTTCCTTCAGTAACAGAATTGAGTCTAAATGTTCAACCCACCGAGTCTCACAAAATTTCAGAAGACGGGTTCTTTTGGCACCAGGATACATTTCATTGATGCAACTTTTCAGCACATGACTTCGCTTAGGAGAATGTTTAAAGAAAGCTATTATATCTCGCATTATCGTTAAACTAGCCCTTATTATTGGCACTGAACAAGCATGGGAAAGGGCCAGATTTAGGGCATGGCTAGAGCAATGAACGTAGAGAGCCTGAGGATGCGTTTGTTGTATAATAGCTGCACATCCTTTCAGTTGACCACTCATTGACTTAGCCCCATCATATCCTTGCCCTCTCATGTAGTTTACATCCAACCCCAACTCTCTCAGTTCTTTTAATAATGTTTCAGCAAGTGCCCTACCAGAGCAGTCATGAATAGGAACAAATTTCAGAAAATCTTCTCGCAGCACATAGTTCTCTTCACTTTTTAACACGTACCTAACACAGAGTATATTGTTCCACTCCACAGATGTCTGAGGTCTCGTCCGCCAGAACACTAAAATATTTTGAATGACTGATCTGATTCACGATACGAGACAGGATTAGATTACCACAATATTAATAACTTCATTCTGAATTTGAGGGCTTGTGTAGGTTGCATTTCGACCACATTCGGTGAAATGCTTCTTTAGATTCTCATCACCACCACCAATCCTAAACCGCAGTAAAGCGTGGAAATTTCCATCACTTTGTTGATTTTCTTCCAAAATCCCAGCATCGCTATCACCCCGCAATGCAATTTCTTGTCGGCCACACAAAATAATGGTTTCAATAATTGGCATGAGTTTTTTTCTGTTTTCTGAGGTTTTTTGTCTTTTGGCACTGTCTAAAGTTGTACAGATATCCTTTTTTTTTAATTTTCAAACACTGACAAAAAATTTTATGCTTTAACACAGCTGTCTTTGATAATTGCTAGTTTCGTGCTTGCGGAAATCCTCTTTTGCATCTTTCCAACGCATATACGGAACATTAACTAGTGCATTCAGTCTTATGTGATTTCCTTTACCAATTTCTAAATTTTTTGCAAAGACAAAACAGTACTTGCAGAATGCACCTTCATTTGCTCGAGAATATGCAAGCCACTTAAATTCAGTCACACTTCCTTTGAAATTTTAAGTTTCTTTTACCCGGCGGAAAACTATATGATTCTCAGGGTACCCAAAGATTTTTAAGAATATTATATTTTTCCTCGTCTATACATGATTTTCCGAGGAACATGCCAATATCCACACACATTTGTGACTCGCACACCGAGGAAACAACATTTTCAGTTTTTTCACTTCTATTTGAAGTTTCACCACTGTCAGAAGGACAGATTAAATCAGTTTTTCTTTTTTGTTTTAGGCTCAAAATAATTTAAAACACTTGCTTGCCTCTTGTTGGCCATATTGTAAATAGGTCACAGACTCACAGTACCCACAACACGTGAAAAACAAAGGAAGTAAACAGCATGACTGACCGTATATTAGGAATTGACATCATGAGTGACGACTGCACATGGCCAATGGGCACATTAATAGAAAATGACGTCATTCGTGACGTAGGCAAGAGGACCAATTAAAAGCAAGCAAACTTTAGAGTCGGAAGCGTAAGTTCATTAATCGACATTAGCTCTTTATAGAGTTCGGTGAGTCGGAAATGTAAATCCATTCCAGAAAATAAGAGCTCCGTGAAAAGGGAGTAAGCAGAGAGAAGTATTTTGTCTGAATATATTTCTAAGTTTGGGAAGATTTTGGGGGGGGGTATATCCTATCCCCCCATGGCTACGGCCCTGATATATATATAATACATACATACGTACGTACGTGTGTGTGTGTGTGTGTGTGTGTGTGTGTGTGTGTCAAAAGTCAGGCATCATAGAAATATAGATACTTTAATTTATTAAATGGTGCTCTGGTACTACAATTTTGAACAAGCATATATATATATATATATATATATATATATATATATATATATGGGCTACGTCGTGGCCGATGTCGTAACACAGCTTCCCGGAGATCAGCGAAGTTAAGCGACATTGGGTCTGGGTAGTAGTTGGATGGGAGACAGTCCTCTTCGCCCAGATTATGTAGCGACCCGTGGTTCGATCCCACGTAAAGCTGTAGGTCCCCTCCGTCATATGACCTTAGATGTTGCGAAGGAGGTTAAACAACCCCAATTAAAAAAAAATATATATATATATCGATGGTAGAACAATTTGAAGGTGTTCATAAAAGGCGTCTAGAGCGAAAATAAATGAAGCCATCAACCAATATTAATGAGTGGTTCCCATTATTTTCTTCTATACCCATTATGTTCCCATCTTATGGTGACTTGTCTTGAGTCACTGGAGTGGAAGAAAGATACTAGATTAGAGTTCAATTTAGTCAGGATGGCGTGCTGAAAAGGTTTGTTTGTGCCCCTTTTGTTTTAACAAACACGCACACACAACGAACGGTGATGTTATATTAACATATGAATTTGGTCACGTAATGTCAGATCAGTGTTTTGGGGGGTTTGAAAGTGTTGATAAAGTGTCTCATTTGGGCATAGCTCCGGATTTAGGTTTGGTTACATACCTTCCTACTCCTATAATATAGGTCGCGTAACTTAACTTTCTGTACCGATAAGCCTAAATCTAATTACACACACACACACACACACACACACACACACACACACACACACAGTTGTTTCAAGCCAAACTTGTATCAAATCTCTAATCCCTTATCAAGTAGTTAAAATTACTACATCTGTTTTTGTGTAACTGAAAAAAAGAAATCTAAACTATCGAAGTAATGTAGTAACCTTAACTACAGTACTTCATAGGCTGGAGCAACTTAATTGACACAGTTAGGTCAGCATAACCAAATTAGGTTTTAGAATGTAGTTACACTCGGCAGGTTTTTGGGGCGTCCCTGTATGTATATATTATATATGTATATATATATATACATATATATATATATATTTCGGTTAGTGTGTGTGTGTGTGTGTGCCCCTTCATCACAGACATTTTGCATTGCTGTCTTAACCCAACCTTCGCGACGTGATTGTGTCACGGGGTTTATGCGAAATGACTGGGTTTTACCCATTGTAATATATATACATACAGTATATACCTTTCAAGCTTATAAGTATTCGATTTAAATGTTTAGTGTGAATATATTTTACCTTGGCTTTTGAATAAAATATGCAGGGTTTTAATTTAGGTTTTAACGTAATAGTATTATGTGCAATAAACTAATGATTAGTAAGTATATACAGTGTATTCAATATATATACACGTGTGTGTGTGAGGTGGGATACCTGTAATATAGGTAAACGTCTTTAGTGGTACCTTTATATCCCTCTTATGCGGTCATAATACTCTATAAGTAATGGAATGCTTTTGTATGGGGATTTTAGGTCACGCTTTTGTATATATGTATATATATATGTATATATATATATATATATATATATATATATATATATATATATATATATATATATATATTGGTAACAAAAGTCCGTTCTCATAGGGAAATAAGATATAACAGAATTGAACAAGAAACGAGTAGAAATGTGTGAACGGCTACATGGAATGCAATTTGAGCATTTACTGGATCAATTGGTAAGTTTATTGTATTGTTTGTAATGTATAGTTAAAACTATTTTTTCGTTCAATTCTGCTATACTGTATCTTATTTCCCTATCAGAACAGACTTTTGTTACACCATATACGAGGAGCGGTCAGAAAATAAGTTTACACTGGGTATAATTTCGTAAATAAAGGACCTACATTGATTATGTTGGTATCGGGTGAATTCGTTAATCATTGTTGGCAACACTGCACGTCGATTCGGCTGCCATCTACCGTAACATTGGTTACGAGTCAGTTGAACATGGCGGCTCGACTGAAACAGTGCCCTACCCTACGGAGCAGTCCAGGACGTTTACCTTTTAATGGCCGCTCGTAAACGTTCCAGTGTTGAACAATATGCAGCTGCATTGATTGTTGTGCCTTTTTGCATGAAGTCTGCGCGCAAAACGCCTTTGTGGTCCCAAAACACGGTAACAGTCACTTTGCCAGCGGACCTCACAATCTTGAACTTCTTTCGCCCCCGGGACCCAGGGTGTTTCCACTCCATGCTGGCACCTTTTGTTTCCGGAGTACGGTGATGAACCAATGTCTCGTCTTCTGTGACAATGCGCTCGAGAAATTCTTGACTACCGACAGACTCGGAATATCGTTGTAGAAATGACAGGCACTGTTCCAGTCAAGCCGCCATGTTCAACTGACTCGTATAACCAATGTACGGTAGATGGCAGCCGAGTCGACGTGCAGTGTTGCCAACAATGATTAACGAATTCACCTGCTATATAGATATGAGGAAACGCAAACTTGCGGGGCATCTTGCTCCTGAAGAATCATACACCAGGACTGATAATAAGTGGGGGTCTCTGCAATACAACCTAACGAAAATTGCAATAAATTGGATATGGATGTTGTTTGGACTAGACTATCATGGAGCATCGTTGTTTTCAGTGATGAAACACGTGCGGAAGCCTCGTCAGTATTTTAACCCCCTGTTTGCTTGGAAATGCTGCTGCTAGCTGCTCGTACCCTGAAATGAATGTAATGATGCTCTATGTGAAAAGATGTTTAACTCTTCATACTTCCACTTAAATTGCGAATGCAGCGATATATATATATATATATATATATATATATATATATATATATATATATATATATATATATATATATATACAGGGTGGGCCGTAAGTTTCCATACATAGGAAAAATAAACATTTTTTTATGGACAACCATTTTTATTTATATAATATGCTCTACATGGTTGCCATTGTTTTGAAAACACATTTCAATACGTGTTCCCCACTGTTGATGAACACGCATTAGCACAGTTGACGTTATGCTTGTAATGGCGTTGGTGATACGTTCCTTTAGATGATTTATGTCTCGTATCTTTTCCTGATACACCATGGCCTTCAAGTGCCCCCAAAGATAGAAATTAAGGGGGGTGAGATCTGGGGATCTGGGAGGCCACTCCACAGGACCACGCCGACCAATCCAAGCATCCGGAAACTGCTGATCCAAATACCGACGCACGTGAAGACCAAACGTTTAAATTTTCCTATGTATGGAAACTTACGGCCCACCCTGTATATATAAAATCAGGGATGGAGTCAAATACAAATACACTCCTACAGGGAATATCAAATACAAATACAAACATTTAAGTTTATGAAATACGCACCATTACTTGCATTGCCATATGATATAATACTCTAAAAAAATATAGAAAACAATGTATTTAAAAAAATAGCTATTGATTAAGTGTTGTTACTGGTTACATTTAATAAACATTAACTCTTCAAATTGTGAATTACTTAAATTACACCTGTCTCCACGAAAAACTTTGTCCGTAACACTGAAAAGTCTCTCTACAGGAGCGGAGGAAGCTGGTACTTTGTATTTGACATGTATTTGAAACAAATACATCAAATACAATTCAAATACATATCCTTAGAATGCCTCGAATACAAATACAAGTACATATTTGGCTCCATCCCTGACACACACACACACACACACACACACACACCACACACACACACACACACACACACAATATACAAATGGTCAGAAGAGAACAACGTGACATTTAACACAAATTTGAGCTCTTGATATATGGTAGAAATGAGGAACTTAAACAGACGGCATATTATGACCCAGATAGACGGGAAATTCAGAGAAGCACGAAAGCGATAGATTTTGGGTTTATAATGACCATTGACCAGTGATGGTAAATTCGAGAAAAAATCAGTGATAAACAAAGCAAAGAGAGTCGCGGGACAGGTACTAAGAACCTTTAAAAGAAACTTGAATACTGCTCAGTTTTGACGTCCCTATATAAAAAGGAAGAAACTAATAAACTAGAGAGTATTCGGAGACATTTCGCAGCAAAGAACTCAACTACTGGGAAAGACTCCGTAAACTAAGTATGTACTCCCTGGAAAGAAGATTATTGAGGTACACTATAATATATACATGGAAAATGATCGAAAAACTGATACCAAACTGCAAACTAAACCCAGTTACCACCCAAACAACACTGGAAAGTAGGAAAGGCGGAATGCGTAGTGTTCTCAAACTAAAGGCCCGGCAAGGGACCTCCTCAACACTGAAAGAAAACAGCTTGGTTATTATGGGGTCAAGACTTTTTAACCAGCTTCCAAAGGACCTCAGAAACATGACGGGGTCAAAGTTGAAGTCTTCGAAAGAAGACTAGACACCTGACTGAGGACGGTACCAGATGAGGCAGGTGTACCTGGCTATGCGCGGTGGAGAGCGCAAGAGAACAACTCGCTCCTCCATCAAGCCAGGCCCAGAGGTGGGGCCAGCTTGACCTAAGTATGAAGAGAGACCAACGAAACTACCAGGTGTACCAGGTATATATATATTTCGTCCATTCATTATTATTAATTGATTAAGCGGTTATCTTTATGTATTTTTTTAATACGAGTAAACCAGTTATTCTCATATGCAATGAGAGAGTGAAGGGGATAATGTTGATTGGGTTCCAGATCTCTCTTCCACTCCACCTCTACCTCGCCTTTTTATCCTATAAAGAGTTTTTTGGGGAGGGGGGGGGACCTTCCTACGCGATTATATGCATCATGCGTCATTAATTAGGACAGGTATGGGGACCTATACTAGGGTTAACCTAACTTAATGTAACCTAAACTTTTTAACGCTGAAATTTTGTGTATTTGAAACGTTACCAATTTGTACCGGTCGTCCGTAAAGGGTTAAGTATTTGTTGACGGAATGTCACGTCCAGAGAATGATGTCGTGGTTGTCGTCGATGCCTCAGCTTGGTCGTTCTCTTGTAGTGCTCTACGCGTCCTATACGTGTCTTATCTTGGACATGCCAACGCCTAATAACCTTCAACCTAAACTAACTTAACCTACCCTGACCTCCAAAGTAGCACAGTTGTAGAGCGACCCTGCTGTTAATCTGAAGTGCTGGGTTCGATTCTCGGCTCGGGATTCGTATTTCAGCGATTGAAGCGTTTCTCTCAGCCTTCCTTCCTCGGGTAATGGTTCAGATCTGACGTGAAGCTGTAGAACCCCCTTCGTTATACAAACTTTCCAGATGTTACGAAGGAGAGGTTAAACAACCCCAGACATTAATGTTATTAACCCTTTCGTGCCTGAATTATGAAAGTTTATTTTATTTTTCCTGTTCAACCAAATATAACCTCTAATATTCAGCTCGTAAGGCTCAAAATCGATTGTCGAGCTCATGTTGCCATAAGGCAACGGTCGGCGTTAAAGAGTTAACTTTAACCTAACCTATACCCATCGGATTGATAAGACTAGAACACGACACTAAAGAACTAACTTAACCTATGCTAAGCTAACCCAATGAAACTTAATCTAACCCACAATATACTTGTTGATAGAATGTCGAAGTCGATGAGATGTCGTAATCCCGCCCCAAAATATGTCGAGGGAACGTTTATAGCTCGACATGGTTTGCGTGTTTTATATACCTGCAAACATGGAGTGATACCGAGATGTTTTTGTATTAAAGGTACACACACACACACACACACACACACACACACACACATATATGGTATATATATATGGGGAATGGTAGTAATGTAGTAGTTAGCGTGGCTGACTACGAATCCATCGGCTCCGGGATCGACACCCGGTGACGGCAGGCGGCGCGCAGCAAAACCCAGCTGTTCATCCTTCCAAAAAAAAAAAAAAAAAATTGGTTGGTAGATAAATTGTTATGCTGGGTAACCTAGTGGTTAAGACGCTGGGCTGCTGGTGGGGCGTGGTTCGGATTCCACGTTGAACTGTAGGTCTAAGGTAGAGTAACAAGCTTGAACTTTGTCAGAATGAACAATTCGGGCGAGAGCAAACCAAGGTTAACCAAGGTTAACCAAGGTTATACGAGTGTTTTATCTTGTAATGGAATAAAATAGTTTTATTCGTTTCGAGCGTTTAAAAGTATATACTGTATATATATATATATTATATTTATTATACGCCCAATAGGGGTCCTCTGATTAAGAGCTTATCACAGTGTCTCCTGCCTGAATATTGACATTGATATGCAAGAGAATGACTTCCAACAGCAATACGATAAAGATAGAGAAGATTGGCTTCTAATGCCAAGGAGGGTAACTTAAGAAAGTGCATTTTCTTACTGGCCTTGAATAGATGTATAATCTACCTGAAAGATGTTGAACAAAATTCAGCTTTCCCGAGTTACCATTTTGATTGAGAGAGAGAGAAGCGATTCCTTTGATATTTTGATCGTATTAAGATACGACGGGGGGGCCCTCAGTGTCTGTGTACGTAATATTTGTACTACATTTAGTTGCAAAAGTAAATTATTATTTATTTATTTATTTTGAATTTGATGTATACTAGATTTTATATGCTTATCCATAAAGAGATATTTCTACTTATTGTAACTAAGTTTAAGGCGTTGGACTTGATTTACACACACACACACACACACACACACGGTGTAACAACAGTCCGTTACCATGGGAGGGTTATTTTTATTTGTTAGTAAGACAATAAAGGTTCAGATTGGATGCCATTCAGGTGTTTGATACATTGTAATTCGATCATGTAAACTATATTGAACGTTACGTAGGACATCTTACTGGTGTTCTTACATTCTTTTATGTTGTATTTAACTGTTGAATTGTACTTGTTGTCTGGTAAACAACTGACTTTAAATGTATGAGTAACAACATCAGTAAGGATGGCCTACGAATGTAGTTTACGTGATCAGATGAACGTGTGCCCAACACCTGAATCGTATGAAATTTCACCATTTTTCTTCATAAAGAAAAAATAAATCTCTGGTAACTGGCTCTTTTGTTATACTATATATATATATATATATATATATATATAATTACATACATACAGGGCCTATCAGAGGGAGGCTAGGAGGGCCATTTGGCCTGGGCCTCAAGCGTAAGGGGGGCCTAAAATTTAAACTTTCAGGTGAATATAATGTTTTGCAGTGAAAGTAATAATTGGGTTTAGCTATGGGCCTCAAAAGCTGGAAGTGGCCCGGGCATCTCTGGATCTCTGAGAGAGCTTGTACACACACACACACACACACACACACACACACACACACACACACACACACACACACACACACACGAGTGGCGGTACGAAAGTAATTCTTATTGTATTTAGGAACTGACAAATAAGAGGCATTACTTTCGTACCGACCTTCATATATATATATATATATATATATATATATATATATATATATAAAATGTTAAACACAGACCGTGCATGGAACAAGGAACTCTTCTGGGAAATTACATCCACTAGTTCGAATAAGTAATGATAAATGACGAATACTAGTTTTTCTTTTTCATGATGGAAAGCCCAACGTGGGCACCGGGTTACTCGCAAAGAGGCCCAAAACTTAACCCTTTAATGCCCAGTGTGTGAAATTTTCATCGTTAACTTTGGAAGCAATTTTAGACCTTCCAGTTCCCAATGTGTGAAATTTAACACATTTCGTATTTTATTAATTATGAACAATAAAACTTTGTAAAATATATTTTTCAGTTATTTTGGGTCCAATTAAACCATTTATATATCCCAATTTTTTTTTACTTTTCGACTTAATTTGGGTATGAAAGGGTTAAACCTCAACGGGGACATTTCTCAATGTCCCGGTTGAGGTTTAAGTTTTGTTTTTTGGCTAAAAATACAATAGTTACCCCCTTTTTCTTTGATGTATTCAATCCGATGTGAATGCAACGAGTTTCTTGCATATATTGAGGTTCTGAATGTAGTAGGCTAGGTATAAGCTAAACCCTACATCCAGTCCCAAAGCTGGATCCTATCTGCTTTGCAGAAAGCTCGTGAGGGAAGCTATATTTTGGGCCTCTTTGCGAGTAACCCGGTGCCCACGTTGGGCTTTCCATCATGAAAAAGAAAAAACTCTAGTATTTGTCATTTATCATTACTTATTCGAACTATAGTGGATGTAATTTCCCAGAAGAGTTCCTTGTTCCATGCACCGTCTGTGTTTAACATATAAGTTTCTCAGGGGACCATTCTGAGTATGTATGTATATATGCAGTAAAATCACAGAATAACACGTGATCTTATTAATAAGCAAACAACCACAGGAAAAAGAAACACGAAACCCGAGCGCTTTCGTGATATATTCACATCACGAAAGCGCTCGGGTTTCATGTTTTTTTCCTTTTCCCTGTGGTTGTTTGCTTATATACACACAAACAGTATATTACTTCTCATACATTTTTTCTCCATATGCCAGCCGTTGTCAAACTGAAGTCAGTCTTTCACTCAGGACTCTTTCATTTCAACGGCCAAATGACACTGAGTGGAGTGTAATTCATTGGTATCATAAAACATGATGCACGACCATTAACAGTAAAAGTTTCATTTATTAATGTTTATCGATAGTGAATAAATTTATTAAAACTTTAGATTTTTTACTTTTTTCCCCCTAACTTGTTCAGGCCCTCCTTCAGTGAGGTTATGTCGTGGCCGTGTCGAAATACCTTCCCGTAGATCGTTGAAGTTAAGCGACGGTGGGTCTGGGTAATAGTTTGATTGGGAGACCGCACCGTCATCCGCGTTCGAATGATGTAGCGACCCGTGGCTCGGATCCCACGTAAAGCTGTAGGTCCTCGCTGTTAGATGATTTTTTCTGTTATGAAGGAGGTTAAACAATCCAAAAATCCAGCAGCCACTTTTAAGTAAGTCTTGTGTCCTGAGGTGCGGCGATCCCCACCGTTTGGGAAACGCTTTCATATGCATTTGCATACATTGTGATAGGGAAAACTGCGGCCTTTCATACCATACTATACCGTACCGTATTACATCCCCTGAAAAGTCAGTATGCAAGGAATTATACGCGCACATAAGCAAACGCGCCTACTCTCACGGAAACTGCGGGATAAATGCACATAGGTACATCGAATTATACTGTAGAGTATATGAGGGGTCGCGCGTCTTAAGGTACCTAAGCGCCACCACAGGCGAAAACGTGTTTTTGATGGATATCACTATTTTCACCCTTCCTCTATCGCGTGGTTTGGGTTATAATGACCTTACGACACGAAGTATGGTTGAAAACCTTATGAAGCGAACTACTTTTTTCACCTCTATCGCCAGCCAAAAGTTCACTCAAAGTTCACCATAATAAGAAAATTAAAAAAAATATATATATAAAATATGAAAATCTATTCCAAAAACTCATCTTCATTAGCATACTTAGAACTCTAATTTAGCCAAAAATGAACGTTCTAGCTCAATTAATAACAGAGATACTATTGCGAGAATATTGCTGAACTTTGGAGGCGATTTCTGTCGAATTTTAATTTTGGCGCTTAGGTACCTTAAGACGCGGGAACCCTCATATACGAAACTGAAAGTTTGCGCGCACAAAATACGTACATGTACATATATAAATGCAGAGTACACGGGCAATTTGATACATATAATCCTTCGATGAAGGTCCAAAGAAGATAATGATACACGAGGCCGTTCGTATCGCTATATGCAGATGGCCTAAACACAGGCAATTTGATCACACACGCATACACGCAAACACAGGCAATTCTGAAGTCATTGAGCGGCCTTATAAAGTCAGTGAAGTGTGTTTTTGAAGTTAGAGTAAGTCTCTGTTAAATTTTATCATTGTTTGAATTGTGGTGTTCTGTCATTCGTAGACCTTTCGGACGAAATCGATGACTCAGTGTTACTGAAGAGGGAGTTCTTAAGACCGAATCTGGGGACTCCACTATTCAATTATTCCATAATTTTGGCATTTTTTTTAATCCTTTCAACAAATATAAAAATCTTTTTTTGTTTGTTTTTCTGTATATAGGTCATGTATATGTGTTGGCCCGACTGTGTGTGTGTGTGTGTGTGTGTGTGTGTGTGTGTGTGTAGTTAAAAAGAATTTACACTGCCTCAAAAATTGGTCGTAAAAATTCAGATTTCACGCTCGTATTTTTGGATTAATCCATTTAAAAAGATTGACCGAGTTGGTTTTTTTTTTTCCCCTTCTTTTCTTGTGAATTTCTTGTGAATTTTCCCTTAATCGCAATTGATAGAAATTACAGTACATAAAGTGTAACTATATATACAGGGTGTACGAAAATTCAGAAAACGTAAAAACTATGCTTTTCCAACACACACACACACAATATATATATATATATACACACACACACACACACACCTTTGGTTAGCTTCCGCCCGAATTGTTCATTCTGACGAAGGTCAAGCTTTTCACTCCACCTTAGACCTACAGTTTAACGTGGAATCTGAACTACGCCCCATCAGCAGCCCAGCGTCTTAACCACTAGGCCACCTAGGGTACCCATTTATCTACCAACCACTTTCTTTGTGTGGAAGGATGAACAGCTGGGTTTTGCTGCGCTCCGGCTGCCGTCGGGTCTCGAACTCGGGGCCGATGGATTCGTAGTCAGCGACGCTAACCACTACACCACATCAGTAGCTAAGTTTTATTTAGAGCTAATGAGTGGTATCGCATAAACAATTTTTTACCCTTTAATTTTATGTACTGTTTCGCAATATATAATTGAGAGAGATTCAAGTTTATCAATACATTCCCCCTCTCGTAATTTATTGAGGTAGATAAGACATTTATAGTTGATTACGTAGGTGTTCACAACGTGTTTTATCGTGTTGGCGTACGGTACTTTCATTTCTCAGGTCAACTCTTTTTGTTACTACTTAATATATATACTTCGTAACCTCGAAGCTGTTCTTCGCGTTGGTCTCTCTTCACACGAAGGTCAAGCTGATGGCTTTACCTCTAGGCCTGGTCTGGTGGAGGAGCAAGTTTGTTTCTTGGGATCTCTATCGCGCATAGCGAGGCACACCCGACTCATCACCAGTAATGTTCCTGATCTTTGGAAGCTGGTTTAATAGTCTTGGCCCGCTGACAACCGAGCTATTTTCCTTTAGAGTTAAGGGTGTCGCTTGTTTGGCCTTTAGTTTGGGAACACTACTTACATTCTACCTTTCTATTTACAACTGTTGTTTGGGTGGTTAGTGGGTTCAGCTTGAGATTGTTCCATGCGTAAATTATGGTCTCTCTCTCTCTCTCTCTCTCTCTCTCTCTCTCTCTCTCTCTCTCTCTCTCTCTCTCTCTCTCTCTCTCTCTCGGAACAAGGAGATTGCGCTCTCACTGTACAATTCCCTTGTTCGGCCGCACCTGGAGTATGCTGTGCAGTTCTGGTCGCCCACCCTCAGGAAAGATATTGAGAGGCTGGAGCGAGTGCAGGCGAGGGCCACAAAGTTAATCCCTTCCGTTAGGCATATGGGCTACAATCGACGGTTACGCGCCCTGAACTTGTTTTCGCTTGAAACTCGGAGGCTGCGCGGTCAACTGATCGAGGTTTTCAAGTTCTTACGCGGGTTCAACGATGTCGATTTTAGAAGTATGTTTAGTTTAAATGATAACCCAACTCGAAACAATGGTTGGAAGTTGGATTTGAAACGGTTTAGGACTAGTGTGTGTGGGAATTACTTTACGTATAAGATCTGTGACACATGGAACAGGTTACCTTCGGAAGTTGTGAACAGTTCCTCTGTGGATCAGTTCAAGAAAAGGTTAGACCAAATTTTGCACACTATTTGAGTGTGTAGAAAATTTTCCGTGGCACCCGTTGCCATTGGTACCTCCTCGGTATGGGCCGCAAGGCCTTTTGAGGTACTTCTTTTCCTTGTAACACTCTCTCTCTCCTCTCTTCCTCTCTCTCTCTCTCTCTCTCTCTCTTCTCTCTCTCTCTCTCTCTCTTTCCACTGAATATTGGTTTGATTTAAGAAGTCTTTCCCAGAAGTTTAGTTCTTCGCAGCCATCAATCTTGACTGTGAAATTTCTTTGAATTTCTTCTAGTTCATTAATTTGTTCCTTTTCATACGGGGACGTCAAGACGGAGCAATATTCAAGTTTTTGTATGATCAGTGTTTTCAGCAGGGGAATACTTTCTTGTCCGTCCCTTTTGAAGGTTCTCAGTAGCTGTCCCGCGACTCATTTTGCTATGTTTATCGCCATCTGATTTTGTGTGTCAGATTTCGCACCGTCGCTCATTATAACCCTTAAATCTGTTGCTTTCATGCATCTCTGAATTTCCTGTCTATCTTTGGCATTATTATATACTGTCTGTTTTAGCTCCTCATTTCTACCATATCTCAAGAGCTGAGATTCCTGGGTGTTAAATTTCATGTTTGTCTTGCGACCATTTGTATATTCTGTTCGTGTCCCTGTGTAGGGCCTTCACCTCTTCTGTATTACTGATTTTTCTGCCCAGTTTTGCATCGTCTGGGAAGGATGTTACTATATTATTGTTGGTTACTTCATTGTCTATGTCTAGTAGCATGATAATGAACAGGAATAGGGCCAGTAGTTTTTTTTTATGCATAAAGGAGGGGCCAAGGGCAAATGCCCACAAAAGCGCCCTTCCCATACAAAGTCGTCAAAATCAAGGTCCGGGGTTTTCGACATACCTAGAGACACTGCGTTTGAAAGATGGGAGGTCATAGACAGGAGGAAAGATGGATTGAGGAAGATTGTTCCAGAGTTCACCGGTTGAGTAGATGAAAGACTGAAAAATACCGATTAACCCTTGCATTAGATAGTTGGGCAGAATGAGAATGTGTAGAAAGTCTGGTACTGCGTGCTCTCCTTAAAGGAGGAGGCATGCAGTTACTGTGTTCAGAAGAGCAATGTCCGTTATGATAGCGATAGTAAAGAGAGAGTGAGGCAACATTGCGGCAGAGAGAGAGAGAGAGAGAGAGAGAGAGAGAGAGAGAGAGAGAGGCGGAGAATTAATGAGACGAAAAGCCTTTGATTCCACCCGGTTAAGTACGGCTGTGTAGTTTAGTTGAATCCACCCCACACATGAGAAGAATACTCCTTACAGGGGGGGGGGGGGCGAACAAGACCCCTGTACAGAGACAGCAACTGAGTTAGGGTGAAGAAACCGCGGAGGCGGTACACCACACTTAACTTCTTAGAAGCTGTTTTAGAAAGAGAGTACCGTATATGTAATCTTTCCAGGAAAGATCACGAGAAAAGGAAACGCCAAGAATGATAAGAGAAGAGGAAGGATTGAGTTGTGTTTTGTTGAAGGTAAGGGGATAGTCGTGTGGAAGATTGTGACGAATAAACAGATGGAGGAACCGAGTTTTTGAGACATTGAAAGCCACAATGTTTTCTCTGCCCCAATCAGATATAGCAGAAAGATCAGAGGTCAGGTGTCCCATAGCCGTCCTACGCGAATCATGAAGCGACTGCTGTGAGGGTCACTTTGGAAAGTGGGTGAAGAGTGAAATCATCGGCATAGGAGTGAATAGGACCGGAAGTGCGAATTAAAAGATCAATAATAAATAAAAGGAAAAGCGTGGGTGACAGGACAGAACCCTGAGTAACACCACTGTTAAAAGCTTTAGGAGAAAAACAGTGGCCATCTACGACTGAGCTGCATACTTCCGATTCTGATGGATTTTAGCGACTTGCTGACGTTCTCCGAGGAAATTGTAGATCCATTTTACCACTTTGACTGTTATTCCTATGTTTCATTTTGTGCTGTTATACCATGATCACATTTGTCGAACGCTTTAGCAAAATCCGTGTATATATGACACGACATCGTAGTTTTCATTGCTTTCAAGTACGTGTTAGGATATTGTTTTCATGCTCTGTTAGTTGTGATAGGCATGCTCTTCCAGATCGGAATCCGTGCTGGTTCTCATTAAAAAAAAAAAAAAATATATATATATATATATATATATATATATATATATATATATATATATATATATATATTATATGCGAATTAAACCTCTGTTCACTGGGAAGGAGAAGAGAGACACGCACCATTATTTACACTTGGAAAATAATGGAGAAACTAGTCCCTAATCTTAGTCTGAACCCTGTAACTCCCCAAACATCAGTGGAAAGTAGAAAAGGAAGACTGTGTCGGGTTCCCAAATTAAAGCTAGTCAGGGAACATCCTTAACCCTGAAAGAAAATAGTTTTGTTGTGAGAGGACCAAGACTGTTTAATCAGCTGCCCAAAGACCTAGGGAACACGAGTGGTGTTAGGGTGGACATCTTCAAAAGAAGATTAGACACCTGGCTCAGAACAATCCCCATGAGCCGGGCATACCTGGCTATGTGAGGTGGAGAGTGCAAGAAACCAACTCGCTACTTCACCAGGCCAACTCGAGAGGAGGGGCGACAGGCTTGACCTTCGTGAAATGAGGAATCATCGCACAGAACGGTTGAAAGGTATATAATATATGTAATATGAGCTATGCATCTGTTTCTGGGAAATCTAAGTTTACACACAAAGATGAAGACTAAAGGCGATTGATTGTATAAAACATTTATTCCAGAAGGACGTTACGAATGTAACTAGAATCATCATCAGCTCTTCTAAAAAAGAGAGTATAAATAATAGTAATTACATAAAAGCAATGAAAACAAATTAAAACCAAGTTATAAAATAAATGGAGCGAATGGAGCGAAACTCACTGTGTCGCAGGGGAAAAAAAAAAAAGATTCACTGTAGACTACAAAATTCACTATTCACGAGTTCTTTTCAACCCCCCATCCCCCCTCCTTTCCCCATCCTCCTGCGCCACAGTGAGTTTCGCTCCGTTTGTGTCATTTATTTTATAAGGTGGTGTGAATTTGTTTTTATTGCTTTTATGTAATTATTATTTATACTCGTTTTTAGAAGAGCTGATGATGAATTTAGATTCGAAACGTCCTACTAGAATAAACGTTTTATACAATTGCCTTCATCTTCCTATATAATATATATATATATATATATATGTGTGTGTGTGTATCTTACGTCATCGCGACTATCTTTAGATTACACACAGCTCATCGCGATATTAACGATGTCGCCATAGTTTCATTGATATTTTTACGAAAATTCCTTAAATATCACGGAAAAAAAAGGGATATCGTGAAAGTTAGGTTAGGTTGATTTGGATATTTAGATTAGGTTCAATGTCGCCATCCACACTTGAAAGTTTGAGAATGTCGCGGCTCTGTTATATAACCAAACATTGCGCTTGCGTGCGTTAGAGAACTGGGCAGAAGTGAGATAGAGTGTGTGATAATTCATAGGTGTAGTGGGGTAATACTTTTGTGAGGTAACAAACACCTTTAGTTCCTCGCAACGTTACAAAATTTATGTAAAAAGTCTCGAGACATTTTTGTCGTCAGGAAAAAAAAAGATATGTTCGTTCTAATTAGGTTAAGCTAGTCTAGGTTTGGTAGTTAAAGCGTAGTTAGGCTTGATTAGCGAGTACCTCACCATTTACTGAGTGAATAGAGAACACGCTTCGAGCCCTCCTCAGTTGCGTCTGAAACCCATATCAAGCCTTTCTCGACTTGATGGCACTAAGTTATAAGTGAGGTAAAATTTAGTTTAGTTAATTAGTAGTTTAGATAGAGGGATTTAAAAAAAGTCGGTACCTCGCTTGTTTGTGTTTGTGTGAATTTATTTTAACGAGAGCTCGAGATATAAAACAGATTTACCCATTACTTTTACGAGTGCATCTCTTAAATGCTATTTGCATTTACAACCTATTATTCTGTATACTGTGTGTATGTACACATATCCAGAGCCGTGTACGCAAGTGTAAATGTACTTTACACACACACAGTAGGGTGGATCGATTTTACATTTTTTTCGATTTCCATATTCTAATAGAGACAAAAACTTGCGCATGCATGAGAAAATAGCCTCTGCAAAATCTTAGCTTAATAGGTAATCATCTTCTGCCCCCGGCAGAGCGATGAAAATCATATTTTAGTAGTCAAAAACGTATTTTTCTTATAATTTTTAAAATATTTCAATATGCATCAAAATTATTCCTAATAACTATAAAGTCGATGAAAAAGACCTCATATGATCGTTTTTCCAAGCGCGTTGTCCTACGTTAATATCTTTTGCCCCCGGCAACAACGTCAAATGTTGAAAAAATAGGTAATTTATATACATATTTTCAGATCGGCTCTGTCTTAAATAATGCATTTATATATTTCCCATAACATTTATATCGTTGCTTAGGCATGAAATAACACACACGCAAAATTTTATGACGAGAGTAATATCTTCTGTCCCCGAGAAAAGTCTAAATGTGGATTATAATTACGTTAATGCGATGTTATAAGTACGATAATTACTAAGTACAGCTCCTCGCTTGCTAACTTTATAAAATTAGCAACCCAGAACTCACCACGAGGAGGTGGCTGTACGTCGAGTTCCACCCTATCCAGCCCCAACCACCCTTCCTTTGGCTGCATGTCGATTTACATACGGTAATCTTTCTTAGAATCAAATCGTGGAATTTTTGTTCGGGAGTGAAGACGGGAGCGGAGGAATCCGTCCCTCTCTTCTATTCCACTTACACTGGCAGAGGTTTCGGTTACTAATTTGATGAATCTCTCGACCGCTTGAGTATGACAAGGGAATAGTGGGATCAGTCCATCAGGCTGGTCTCCCGTCTCAACAAACTCTTTTATTCGGGTATCAGGTATTGTTTTTGTAACGGGGGGTTCGGTCACCTCAGCCGTTTGCCAGTTGATCATTTCGTAATAGTTTTGACTATCGTAGAGCAGCTCAGGCATGGCGAAGGCTCGAATTTCCCCGCTGGTGATTGTTTTGATCGTGCTTTTAATATTCTTCTCCATCCCAATTCTCTTATGTGTTGCTCATCGGCATGTAGCATGGAGATCAAAATATTTTCTGGGTGAGCAAAGAAAGAATTTCTACGGAGGACTTTGTTGGCGATTGTCTTAGATCTTTGAGGCATGGTCTGAGAGAGACGCATCATTTCGAAAAAATGTTTTGCGCCCTCAGTGAAACTGGAGTTTTTCTTTATCTTAAACCAAATTGGTGCGTAAACTGTCATAATGAATCGCACAATTTCGTTGAAGGTGCTGGAGGGTCACTGGTTGAAACATAGAGGCGCAGAAATCTATTTGCTGTTGTCAGCCACCTGGAATGCGCCATCTTACCTGGATTTCGAGCCGCGAGAGCTGAAGAGCAGCTACCGCTCGACACTGCTCTGTAGATGCCTAACAAATATTTTTGGTCAGTGCTCAACTCGGCATCATCTATGTCAATGTCGGGAGATGGAATGGCATCGAATTCTGTAATTGGAAGTTTTTCGCAGTCGTTCAGTTGTTTTCCAACTGGTCCAGTAAAGCCCATTGGCCCAGTTGTTTTGCCGTCCAAGTCTTGAATGAGGTGTCGCAGTGATAATTCATTACCGTGTAATAGGCATATGATCCACTGAACTGGCCTTTGTAGTTTCATTTCAATCATACGAATGGCTCCACCCTTTCGACCCGTGTTCACTGCGGTACCATCACAGCCGATAGCCACAATGTCGTCCGTGCTAATATTGTTAGTCTCTAGAAAGTTGATGATACCTGATGTTATTGCAGTGGCAGAACCTGATGCAGGAGTGAAATGCCCCATGTACTGGGATTCTGGTTCTTGAACTAAAACTATATGCTCTTCTACCAGTCCTTCTATGCTTCACATTGTCTATTTCTTCTTGTGTCATTGTTTTATCTTTACGTCCGTCAAAGAAAATGCCCTGTAATGGTAGCCTGATCTTGTCATCTTGCTGATGCTCAGAACGAACTCTTTTTCTGGCTCTTCTTATCTTATTTCGATCAATCACTGAACTGACATCATCATCTCGTATCCAGCCAACATCCTCTAACAACGAAGAAGCAATAAATGAAGCAGCTCTGTCTGAGACGCCCGTACGATCACAAGCTTCAGCAAGTACCTTGAGTTTCATTCGTGTTTTTTCCTTCATGACGAAGAAGGTTGTTCTTGAGAAGTTTCTTGTCGTTTACTAGTCGACGGCTCTTGATGTTCTACTATTCCTTCTTGTTTCAATATCGCCAATCTTCTTGCAAGAGTCATCTCGTTTTTATTTGTTGTTTCAACATCCAAAGTTCCTATTGCCATTTTGCGATCACTTCTTTGGTCGAGTAAAAACTGTTGCTCTTTCAGTGGTACTCGTCGTTCACGAGGGCAGCTGCATTTTGTCAAATCAGGGCATTTACAAGCCGATATGTCAAATAAGGTGGTCTTAGTTGATTTCTTGAAGGCCTCAAGATTTTTCTGTAACGATTCGTTCTTTTTCGCGTTCAGTGATTTGATGATGATAGCCATTTTATCACGATAACTTTTCAACATTTGATTTATCCGTGCTGTCGAAACTGTTGGAATGGAAGCTAATTTCCACAAGTATTCCAGTCTCTCCGTGACCACAGCGGCGATGTCTTTGAATGGAGGTTCCTTCTTTGATGATCTCAACTCAGTTCTCACATGATGGTAGTATTGCATCACATCTTCACATGTGGGAAAACATCGCAAATTCAAATCTTTCCCAGCACCAAATATTGGACACGTAACCGATCTTCTAGTTGTAGCGGTAGCCATTCTGTAAAGATTAAAGAATAATGTATTGTTCTGTTACGCAATAAAATCGAAAAAAACAGTGTTATGAGAAAAACAAACAAGGATATAAGCAGAGAGATTGAGGACTCTGAGTGAGGACACACACACACACACACACACACACACACACACACACACACACACACACTGAGGACTCGAGGAGCCAGCTGCAAAATACACACCTGCCTTCGACGCTGTCAAAAGGCAACTGAGGGAACTGCGCACAGAGTTGCCAGATACTTTTGAACAAAATTAGCGAGGAACGTATCGAAAAGTCGCAAAAAGTAGCCCAACCCCAATTTCATTATTTTATTATACTATAAAATTTACTTACGGTTTTTATTTAAAATTGTAGTGAATTCAATAGCTCGTCGTCTTCTTTTTCTCCTTCATCATGGCTTGTAAAGGTCTTTTCTGACTTTTCGTAAATGCCAGAATTATATTTAAGCATAGGTGGCGAAGGTTCAAAATTAACACAACAAATGCTTTTTTCTTCAAGCATCATTTTTATACGAAGTACAGAAGCTAAAAGTTCTAATCCCATCCGATTCCTAAGTTTGTTTTTTGTTGATGTAACTCTTGAAAATATTCGTTCCACAGTTGCATTGCTTATTGGCAAGCTGTATAGCTTTAATGCGAATACAGAAATGTCTTTTAAAACAGGCTCTCCTGCAGCATCTTTAATGTTAAAAGCCTGGCTCCAAAATAATGCCCCATCATTTGGAATGCCGGAAGGAAAAACATCCTTCCAATCAATGTGAAGTAGCTTCCTCCATTGACTTTCTAGAGCATTTAATTTTGATTGGTCAGCTAAATCCAAAGGAAGATCGGAAAAGGGAGGACGAGTGTGACTGAGGCATTTACTTGGTGAAATGTTTTCGATTCGTTTTAATATTGCATAATTTGTGGGGATACGTTTGAGAAGTTCCTTACAGGCACATTTCAAAAATTCGTGACATCTTTTAAAGATGACTTTTTGAGATTCTGCTGCGATTTCTTTACATTTATATTTATTTGCCAGCTGAGTTAAAAAGACATGACCAAAGTCAACTTTTTCAATCGGTAGGAAAATAGATGTATATGTCATGTCAACTGCAATATTAACATTTTGTGGATAAATAATTCTTCTTAGCATGGAAAGTGTGAAATCTTCAAGTTGTGGGGGGAAGTAGCACAAAAATCGCAAAATCATAAATGTTGATAGCACAGGTCCTCAGAAGTAGCCCCATTTGCGAAAAGTCGCCCAATCTGGCAACCCTGACTGCGCAGTGCGTACTGGCGCGTCAGTGGCAGCTGCTGCTGGCAGCACTCACCAGAGATGACCTTTAAACCCTAGCCTAGAGTCATAAAATTTTGCGTGTGTGTTATTTCATGCCTAAGCAACGATATAAATGCTATGGGAAATATATAAATGCATTATTTAAGACAAAGAGCCGATCTGAAAATATGTATATAAATTACCTATTTTTTCAACATTTGACGTTGTTGCCGGGGGCAAAAGATATTAACGTAGGACAACGCGCTTGGAAAAACGATCATATGAGGTCTTTTTCATCAACTTTATAGTTATTAGGAATAATTTTGATGCATATTGAAATATTTTAAAAATTATAAGAAAAATACGTTTTTGACTACTAAAATATGATTTTCATCGCTCTGCCGGTGGCAGAAGATGATAGCCTCTGCAAAATCTTAGCTTAATAGGTAATTTTCTCATGCATGCGCAAGTTTTTGTCTATTAGAATATGGAAATCGAAAAAAATGTAAAATCGATCCACCCTAACACTGTGTAATATATATATAATATATATATATATATATATATATATATATATATATATATATATATGTTAAACACAGACCGTGCATGGAACAAGGAACTCTTCTGGGAAAATTAAATCCACTATAGTCCGAATAAGTAATGGTAAATGACAAATACCATAGTTTTTTTCCTTTTTCATGAAAAAGGAAAAAAAACTATGGTATTTGTCATTTACCATTACTTATTCGGACTATAGTGGATTTAATTTTCCCAGAAGAGTTCCTTGTTCCATGCACGGTCTGTGTTTAACATATAATGTTCTCAGGGAACCATTCTGAGTTGTGTGTGTATATATATATATATATTTTTTTTTTAAGTTCGGGAAGAACCGATTCGCCTCTATTTAAAAGGGCATATCTCGGCGGAAAAGCAAAGAAAAAGTGAGAGGAAAGACAGAGGAAAAGAAAGGGTAGAGGAGACAGTCGAAGTGGAAAAAGACCAAGGACTGCAGGGTCGAGCCCCATCACCCTTGGGTGCTAGGGCCGGGAGGGCGCACGTGAAACCTCCAGGAACAAGCACGTACAAAAGAGCACTCAAGAGCACGAGCTTAGAACCCCCTTATATATATATATATATATATAATATATATATATATATAATATATATATATATATAATATATATATATATATACTTAGCTCATATATATATATATATATACTTAGCTCAACGTTAGAGCATGATTTTGCGATTCCGAGGTTTGGGGATCGATTCCCTTAAATCTCATTGCCTCTGATCGACACTCAACCCCGACTAATTGATGAGTCCAGCACCAGTGATTGGCTGAAGAAGCTTAGTTATTTGTCGATAACGCGACAAAACGTCTCTAACGGTTGTCACTCGGTCCCCTTATCTTTTGACGTTTCTGACGGTAACTTTCAGGTCATACAGGAGCCAGTACCGATAACTTGGCGGGTAACACCGGTTCCCCGTAAGCGAAATAAAGAAGCTGAGGTCGGGGGTTTCGAATCCCGGTGTTGCCGGTAATAGTAGTAGTAGTAGTAATAATAATAATAAATGATAATTATAATAATCCAGGAGTTAGCGCGACAGGCCACATTAATCTGACGTGAATGCTGCGTTACCTTCTGACCCTCCTCACTATATATATATATATATATATATATATATATATATATATATATATACAGGGTGTACATAAAGACAGGATCTATATATATATATACAGGGTGTACATAAAGACAGGATCTATTTTTGTGAAGCACTTGGAAATTATATGGAATTCAATCATAAAATGATAAAGTGGTAACATTTATTAAATAATTAAGAGTAGGATTCGACGTGACGCCCATCAGTATCCCTGCACAGCTCAAATCGTTCCGCAGCATTTCTAAACACATTCTGGAGCATTTGCGGGGTTATGTTATCTGCAGCAGTTCGTATACGTGTACGTAAGTTTTCAAGACTCGTAATCTTCGTCTGATAGACGTGCGATTTGATAAAGCCCCATGCAAAGAAATCTAAAGGGGTTAAATCTGGTGATCTCGCTGGCCAAGGTCTTAAGTTGCTTCCGCGTCCGATCCAGCGATTTGGAAAACGTCCATTTAGATAATCCTGAACAATTTTGGCATAGTGACAAGGAGCACCATCATGTTGATAGACGACGGTACTAACAATCCTATCCCCATTCAGCTGAGGTTCAAGGAATTGCTGCAACATGTCCAGATAAATAAGCCCCGTAACTGTAGCTTCAGCAAAGAAAAAAGGACCATAAACCTTAGATTTTGTTAAACCCATCCAGACATTAACTTTAGATGTCTCTCTCTCCCAATTTTGGACGAAATCATTCGGTCTTTCATCTGCCCAAATTCGACAGTTATGGCGATTTACTCTTCTACACGTATGGAAAGTGGCTTCATCACTAAAGAGAATGTTGTCCATTAAATTATCACTCCAGATTTGTTCTGCGAGATCAGCGCACACAGCACTTCGTCGAGGGAAATCTTCCCGTTCGTTTAAATTTGTTCACCAATTTTCGTGTTGTCTTGTCTGTTGGCCCCGGCTTATGAAATCTCCTCCTAAACTTCTCTCTGATGTCATTGTATTTCTTTCCCTTGATTCGCCAAATTACTAATGCCACACGCTCTTCTGTATTCATTCTAAGGGCTTCTGAAAAGAAAAATAGAAAAAAATTATTATTTCACAAAAATAGATCCTGACTTTATGTACACCCTGTATATATATATATATACATATATATACATACACACTTGTTGCCGATACAATCTTCTTAAGAATATATTTAAAAATGCAGGATTATTTTCTTTGGTAAAGTACGGTACAAGGGATATATCTATTTATTGTCCTCATTTGTAGGTTTGACCTTTGTATAATCCAGATTAGGAAATTAAAAATCCAGTTTAAAAATCAAATTACAGTATATTCCACGAAAGCTCTTTTACATAAATATATTGTCGCTGTTAAGTGTAGTTTTTACAGGCTCTTTTTTTTGGCACTTCATGGCACTTTATAGCGCATACCATTAAAATTGGTCGATAAAAGGAACAATCCCGCTTACTTAATCATTTAATGGACCCCTAATTGACTTTTCACTTCTTCAGTTATGCGCATTTTCTTAAATGAAAGAATACAGGGTTTACTCGCATATATATATTATATATATATATATATATATATATATATATATATATATATATAATAGAGAGAGAGAGCTCTCAAAGGCCTTGCGGCCCATGCCGAGGAGGTACCACTGGCACGGGTACCAGGGAAAATTTCCTACACCCTCGAATAGTGTGCAAGATCTGGTCCAACCTCCTCTTGAACCGATCCACAGAGGAACTGTTCACAACTTCTGAAGGTAACCTGTTCCACGTGTCACAGATCTTATAGGTAAAGTAATTCCCACACACACTAGTGCTAAACCGTTTCAAATCCAACTTCCAACCATTGTTGCGAGTTGGGTTATCATTTAAACCAGTGCTCTTCAACCTTTTTATGCTTCGCCCACTTTTGTAACTTTTGAATCTCCGTATCGCCCACCAAAATTAAAAATGCAAAAACTCAAACTAAAAGTTATATTCCCTGCATAAAACAATAAAATTAATTGCAATTACCTTTAGATTAATGAGATCCTTCGCCCACTAGTGGGCGGTACCGCCCAGGTTGAAGAGCACTGATTTAAACTAAACATGCTTCTAAAATCGACATCGTTGAACCCGCGTAAGAGCTTGAAAACCTCGATGAGTTGACCACGCCGCCTCCGAGTTTCCAGCGAAAACAAGTTCAGGTCGCGTAAGCGTCGATTGTAGCCCATATGCCTACTCGCTCCAGCCTCTCAATATCTTTCCTGAGGGTGGGCGACCAGAACTGCACAGCATACTCCAGGTGCGGGGCGGGGGGGAGAGAGAGTGAGAGTGAGTTTTAAGATTTCTGGGGGTTCTTTGGGTATTAAGGTATCGTATATAGATTGAGGGTATTTTTAAGTATAAATGGGCGTTCCATTGTAGCTGTTGGAAGAAAAAAAATTAGATATTTTACTTTTTATAAGTGACGCAGCTTTTGTCAAGGTCTTTTTAAAATTTATTTCAATTAGTCTGACTAGTGGCAGGTGCATGCTAGTGAAAGGGGCGTTGTGATATATATATATATATATATATATATATATATATATATATATATATATATATATATAATGCTTTAGTGAGCATATGTTTAAGTATAAAATAATCTTATCCGCTTATTCGAGATTAATTTGTGGTTTTTCCACGATGTCTGTCAGTTGAAGAGGATTGCATGACTAATTGTCTTTTCATGGAAATTTGGACGCTAGAATGTTGGAGAAAAGATTTCCTTTGGGAGATTATATTTCAGTATTGCGCCACTTTGCACGTTTTCTACTCGGAGGGGGCATAGTTGAGGGCTGAATCGGGGAGGGGGTAACTAAAATAAAGATATTTGTCATTGGTATAAGGCAGTATCGTACGCGTGATCTCGAGTTCCGGCATCGGATCTCGCGGATGATGTGAATTTCTTCTGGACAGATTCGTCATCAGACCGAGTGGTCTTTGTCTATACCCGGTTGCGCGTACGGGTATATCTACCATGGAGATAGGGGGATTTTATGAAGATTTTCGTTTACAAAAAAGATGTTATATTTTAAATAATTGGATTACTTTTTAATTAATTTGAGAGCCCAGTAAATCCCAAAGGTCAAATTGTAAAACAAATATGAATACTTAAAAATTTGCTTTAGATTCCATGCTAAAACTGTTATATCTATTTGATTAATTGAGTTTTTTTCTTTCTTTTATGATTGGTTGAAGAGGCTTGTTTGCCGATAACCCAGAGGAAAAAATAGCTTGTTGGGGGAATACTCGGGGACAGTTTGTTTATCTTTTATCTCGCCAGCGCCTGATGTATGCTGAAGATACGGAAGGCAGGATTACTAAAATATAAGTCCTTTCTTAGCCACACACCCTGACGCGCTGTAGTGATACGGGAGTGGTCGAAATTAGAGGTGCTACCTGCTCAAACTTCTGAAGAAAAAACTTTCTGGGCGAAGAATAGTCCCGCAATTAAGAAAGAGAAAAACGAGCCTTAACTCTATTCTTTAAGAGGAGTGGCTTTTATACACACACACACACACACACACATACATACATACATTTCTCTCTTTTTACTTGATATTTATTCCCTATTCTTTTTGTTTTACATGTCATTACTCGCGTCCTCACGAGAGCTCGCAGTTAACTCGCGTAAAAGAGAGACGTTTATGAGGTGTCTCATTTCCAAATTTGTTTTTAAAATGTCTTTGAAGGTTTTGCAGCATAGCCTGACTTGAACTCCTTCCATGATCGCATTTCGCCCAGGAAAATACTGTTTTTAAAGTATTCTTCTTAGAGATGTAATATATATTAATAGGTCATTTGTAGATAGCCTTTACTTTGGTTTTAATGTACTGTTTTCTACCGTTTTTAATACCCTGTCAATGAACGTTGTTGATCGGAGGTAAAATGCTTTCTGTTCAATGTCGAGAAGAAAAAATTTATGGAATTTATCTAAATCTTTTACGTGATTGTTAAATTGGCATGCAGGTGTTCTGGCGATGACGATGATGATGATGTTAGTGATAGTTAGGCGATGTTAGTTCTGTGCCGTTGATGTCATCGATGTTGAAGCTTAAGCGTTTATTTCCTCTCCTTGCGACACGTCAAAAGCCAGGCATTATGAGGACACTGTGTCGAAAGTGGATTTCGCCTACCCACACGCCTTTGCGGGTATATCGCTCGAGAAAGCCTCGGACGACGGCCTTTTAAGGGCACTTTATGAGACTGCTAAAAATTTAAACGTGGGGTTGGTCGCTTACCTTTTGGGCATATCGGGGCTTTACTTAGCTTTGATTCAGCGGCCGGCGCTTGTTTACAACTGTGTAGCTCCGTTCTATTCTATTTTGCACGAGTTATTGGATATATGGGTATGGGTGGGTATATGGGCACGGCGTTGGTGCCAAAAGAAAACCATTGTTGTTTATATATATATATATATATATATATATATATATATATATATATATATATGAAAGGTATTATAATTGCTAAAAGCAGATGTAACATGTCTGCGTGCTGCTTTCTGCATGATTGTTTGTTGACCTTTTTTAGGTGTGGATGAGGGGTGTTTACCCAAATACCCACCATAACGGGTCATTCTGTCACACATTCACTGTGAACTGGTTTAGATATGGAGAAGTATAGGTTAAGTTGGGTCAGGTTAGATATAGTTCGGGGGGTAATTAGGTCAAGTTAAATTAAAGTTTAGGTTATAGGACAGGGTTAAGTTTCAAGTTATTCGCGAGTATGTAGTTAATGTGAATCAGTTGAACTAATGTCGTGAGGTCACGTCGTTGTCATTTGAAGCGAAGTAGTTATTTCGTTTGGTCAATACGTTTTCATCTCGGGTACCATTCCCGGACTGTTGGTTTGGAGAAATTAATTTTAATAGATAAAAAATGGTGTTTTACACTAAATAAAAATTAAATTCGTAACTAAAATGTTGTGTTTTATACCCATACCCACAGAGAGTACATTCTTTATAAAGAATCGATTCGACTTTACATAATTTTTTTTTTAAACATTTGTGAGCTTCGGTACATTGTTTAAATTTAAATAAATATTAGATTATATATATAACACACACACACACACACACACACACACACACACACACACACACACACAGGGTGGTACAAAAGTCGCGTATTATAGTATGATAGTATCTTTACGTCTTAGTGAAGAATTTAAATTCTGTACCGATTCATCGATTTGTTGTACCTGATATTCCATATATTAAAACCAAGCTCACCCTCTCGTCTATTGTTAATTTTGCAGCCATCTCCCACCTAAAAGAAAAAAAATAATATAGTCAACACTGAAAATTCCTATGATGGGCGCCAGGTTTTCCAAGAAAAATGTTCCTATTTCAAAATAAAAATTCTAAGCTAAAAAAGGAATCTCGCCATAAAGACCAAACAGACGTGTTACGTAAAACGGGAGTTTATTATCCTTAATTAAAGAGCATATGAAGTGTAATCGCCATTTTTTTCTAACAATATTCAGCATTACGCAAATGTTTAACATAATTTTTGGAAATAGCTGAGCTCGGATGTTGTTGATTACCTCATACACTTTGGTCTTTAGGTCTTAGTCACGACTTAGCTTTCCTTAGACTATGGCCTAGTCCGTTATCGTTCTGAGGAAAAAAAACCATTAATAAAATACGCATCCATTATAAAATAACGGGCAAATGAAAAATGGGATATTTATTTGAGGGGTTATTGGTTATTGTAGATAGCTCGCCCGTGGTTGTGGTTGGTTAGGGTTGGAAGTACGTATTTGACGTGAACAATTAGGTTACGAGACCGGACGGTTAGGAAAAAAAATACGAAATCAATAAATGGGTCATCTTATTCATACCCTCTGATGAGGTCTTATTTAAATATATTCATTGGTAATTAATTCTATTTTTAGCTACTTACGAACTACGAAAATATCAAATTGCAAAACTATTTATATATTTTTTTTCTCGAGAGAATTAGGCTGATTCTTTCTTCTCAAAACCGTGATGCATTTCCTCTGAAAAAATGCTGTGGTGGTGGTAAAAACACACACACACACACACACACACACACACACACACACGTCCTTTTATTATATATATATAAAATATGGGATGAATTTCACAATTAAACAGGTGAAATGAATGAATGATGTAAATCCACAAGGAAAAAAAATGATTCCAAGGCCTTTCGTGTATTCAGGAGTACACCTCGTCAGGGAATGTACGTTTATTCCCTGACGAGGTGTACTTCTGAATACACGAAAGGCCTTGGAATCACTTTTTCCTTGTGGGTTTATATATATATATATATATATATGGGATGAGTATGTGCTAATTGTTTTGGTTTTGCTGTACGTTGTATATATTTATGGGCTTCTCGCCTTTTATCTTCATTCCCTGACGAGGTGTAGCTTTGAATACACAAAGGCCTTGGAATCGTTTTTCTTTTTCCTTGTGGGTTTGCAGCATATACATATATATATATATATTTTTTGTGTGTGTGTATCGTTTCGAACAGCTATTCAGGATCGACTTGCGTCCCAGCCCACTGCAGCATCCCGCCTCATTTGGGGATGTAGGAGGGAGTTGCTCTCTATTATCATCTTACCCTCATAGCGAGCTACGCATGGCTGGTCAATGACTCTACAAAAACCTATCCAGATGATTGACATTATATATATATATATATATATATATATATATATATATATATAGTCTCCTTGAAACTTCAAAAGCGCGTATATATAGAGAAAGTAAAATGATAGTATCTTTATACGCTAAAAATGGGACACAGAGATGATTTAGTGTGATTCAGAAGTATGAGTGAAGTGTGATGTAGTATGATTTATAGTTATTCGTTCCGGGCTTATTACAATGTCCCTGACCGCTGTCCGTTAACTATACATACATATTTTTATGGGTGTTTAACCTCCTTCAATACCTTACCTTATGAACCTTGTTGTTTCGTGCGTTGGTCTCTCTTCACACGGAGGTCAAGCTGGTGGCCCCGCCTCTAGGTCTGGCTTGGTGGAGGAGCGAGTTGCTTTCTTGCGCTCTCCACCGTACATAGCCAGGCACGCCCGGCTCATCTGGTACCGTCCTGAGCCAGGCATCCAGTCTTCTCTTGAAGACTGACTTCAACTTTGAGGTTCTTTGGAAGCTGGTTGAAAACCCCCCCCCCCCGACAACCAAGCTATTTTCCTTGAGTTGAGGAGGTCCCTCGTTGGGCCTTCAATTTGGGAACACTACACATTCTGCCTCCCATTTTCAGTGTTGTTTGAATGTAATTGGGTTTAGTTTTAGGTTTTGGTACCAGTTTTTCAATCATTTTCCATATATAGATTATGGTGTACCTCTCTTCTTCTTTCCAGGGAGTACAGATTTAGTTTACGTAGTCTTTCCCAGTAGTTGAGTTCTTTGCAGCCATCAATCTTGGCTGTGAAAATGCCTTTGCGTTTCTTCTAGTTTATTAGTTTCTTCCTTTTTATATGGGGACGTCAAAACTGAGCAGTATTCAAGTTTTGGTATAATCTGTTTTTAGCAGGGGAATCATTACTGTCCTGTCCCTTCTCTTGAACGTTCTTAGTACCTGTCCGGCGACTCTCTTTGCTTTATTTGTCGCTATCTGATTTTGTGTTTCGAATTTCGCATCATCTGTCATTATTATTCCGAGATCGATCGCTTTCGTGCTTCTCTGAATTTCCTGTCTATCTGGAGCATAATATGCAGTCTGTTTAAGTTCTTCTTTTCTACCATATCTCAGGAGCTGAAATTTCTCTGTGTTAAATGACATGTTGTCTTTTGACCATTTGTATATTTTGTTCGTGTCCCTCTGCAAGGCCTCCACGTCATGTACATCGCTGATTTTTCTGCTGATCTTTGTATCGTCTGCAAAGGATGTTACTATACTGTTGCTGTTTACTCCGCTGTCTATGTCTGTTAGCATGATAATGAATTTCAGTGGGGCCAGTACTGTCCTTTGTGGTACTGAGCTGCGTACTTCCGATTCTGATACACACACACACACACACACACACGCACACACACACACACACACACACACCAAATATTTTTATGTGGTGGTTTTAATTTCCCATTCATGAAATATAAAAGGTAGGAAAAAATATATGTATACACAAGGACAAGGGGGGCTCACAATAAGACCAGGAGCAGGTAAAAATGCTTCTAGCTCTAGCTGATGAATTTGTTAACGCAAGAAATAACAAAAAACACAAGAAAAAACAACTGCCAAGATTTGGTATTCACTGATATCAGACCACAACATCATTGAAATAACAGCTAATATAAAGGGAACAGGAAAGGAAAGAACACGCACAACAGAAAGAAGCAAATTCAAAAATTTTTAATTTTCACTCCAAAGCTATAAACTAGGAAGATGTGACATCCAGCATGGAGGTAATAGATTGGAAAACCATTTTCGAGGCAAAGACAACGGAGGAGATGCTAATGACGTTAGAGGAGAAGACGTTAGAAATTGTGGAAAAACATATCCCAAAGATACAACAGAGGAAAGAGAAGCAGGTTCGAAAGACAAAAGAGGGCATTGTTCCGAAAGAGAAAACGAGTGACTGCAAAATTAAGTAATTGTAAAGATGATAACACCAGAAAATATTAAATGATAAACTGCTAAGTATCGATGTCGTCATACAGGAACTAATCGAGAAGCATACAGAAAAAGATGACGACGCTATAGAAGCGATAAAGGCTAACTCAAAGTACTTCTATAATTTCGCAAAAAGAAAGTCGAAAAACCATGCGACTGTCTGATCTTTAAAAAAATGAGAACAATGATTTATCGGATGATCTAACAGAAGTATCTGAAATATTAAGAGCTCAGTACGAATCATCATTCAGTATCTCAAAAACTGACAAATTGATATGCGATAGAAACGCGTTCTTTGAAGAAGAACCACAAGGGGAAAGTATAACGGATTTCGACTTTACGACGGATGATATTACACAAGCCATAGGGAAACTAAAAACACACACAGCGGCAGGACCGGATAAATGGAATGCCACACTGATAAAAAACTGCAAGAATGCAATCGCTGAGCCCCTATACTGGATATGGAGATCGATCCGAGGCCAAAAACTATAGGCCAGTATCGCTTACATCGCATCTCACTAAAATATTTGAAAGAATAGTTAGACAGAAAATCTATGACTTTTTGGAAACTTAGAAAAAATTCAATGATAACCAACACGGATTTTGGTCAGGCAGATCATGCCTATCACAACTAATGGAACACTACAACAACATTATTGATTCATTGGAGAGTAATGAAAACTATGATGTACTATACACAGACTTTGCTAAAGCGTTCGACAAGTGTGACCACGGAATCATAATACATAAACTGAAATATATGGGAATAACCGGAAAAGTAGGGAAATGGATATATAATTTCCTTAGTGAGCGGCGGCAAGTCGTTACAGTACAAGGAGTATCATCATCAGAATCAGAGGTCCTCAGCTCGGTACCACAAGGAACAGTATTAGCTCCACTACTCTTCATAATCATGCTAACTGACATAGATGAGGACGTTACCAGAGACAGCACAGTAACATCCTTTGCGGATGACGCAAAGCTCAGTAGAAAAATAAGGAATCCAGAAGACATAGGACCTCTACAAGCCGACATAAACAGAATCTACAAGTGGACGGAAGACAACAATATGAAGTTTAACACCGAGAAATTTCAGCTATTACGGTACGGAAAAAGAGAGGACCTAAAATCCATGGAGTATTATACCCCAAATGGACAGGAAATTCAGAGAAATTCCAGAGCAAAAGATTTAGGGGTTGTAATGACAGATGATGCGAAATTTGAAACACAAAATAAGATAGCAGTAAACAGAGCAAAGAGAATAACGGGTCAGATATTGAGAACCTTTAAACAAAGGGATAGGAATGTAATGATTCTTCTACTGAAAACACTGATCATACCCAAATTGGAATACTGCTTGGTCCTAATATCCCAATATAAAAAAGAAGACATTAGACAGCTGGAAGGGATCCAGAGACACTTCACAGTCAAGATCAATGGGGTGCAAAGAACTAAATTACTGGGAAAGGTTACGCGAACTAGACCTATATTCACTGGAAAGGAGAAGAGAGAGAGATACCATTATTTACACTTGGAAAATAATCTTACTCTGAACTCCCCAAAACAGTGGAAAGTAGAGAAACGGTAGACTGTGTCGTATTCCCGAATTGAAGGCGAGACGGGGAACATCCTTAACCCTGAAAGCAGTGGAAATCTTCAAAAGAAGACTAGACGCCTGGCTCAGAACAATCCCCGATGAGTCGGGCGTACCTGGCTATGTGAGGTGGAGAGCGCAAGAATCCAACTCGCTACTTCACCAGGCCAACTCGAGAGGAGGGGCGAAAAGCTTGACCTTCGCGAAATGAGAAATCATCGCGCGAAACCTTTTATATATATATATATATATGTAGTGGTTAGCGTCGCTGATTACGAATCCCATCGGCCCCGGGTTCGAGACCCGACGGCTGCTGGCGCGCAGCAAAACCCAGCTGTTCATCCTTCCACACAATAAAGAAAGTGGTTGGTAGATAAATGGGTATCCTAGGTGGCCTAGTGGTTAAGACGCTGGGCTGCTGATGGGACGTGGTTCGGATTCCACGTTAAACTGTAGGTCTAAGGTGGAGTGAAAAGCTTGACCTTCGTCAGAATGAAGAATTCGGGCGGAAGCAAACCAAAGGTTACGAAAGGTATTATATATATATATATATATATATATATATATATATATATGGTTATTATAATTCATTTTAATAAAATTCTGCATTTGCCCTAAATAGGTAGTTGAATGCTAATGATGATGGTACTTTTTGAAGTATATTATAGATGACATCATTATGACGTTATTGTTCCGTCATTGTTTCGACATTTCATGAACCCCACCTCCGGCAGTACGTCATTCATGAATAACAGAGAAGGCAGGAAATTCATGCTCAAGACTGAGTTGCCAGTCATGTTTTTTTTTATGCATATTAAATAGTTTTAGGTTTTATGAATGTTGTAACGTGTATGTTGTGTAGTTGTGTACCTATACATGTTTTCTTTTTTTTAAAGGAAATGATTAAAATGTACGATATGTACATTTTTCTCCATTCCGATGAAGAGAGAATTCGTCGTCATTTGAACTACTTCAGTAATGTCATTTCATATAAACGTTATCATATATATTTATATTTATTATCGTAGATCTGTTGAGTTTATAATCATCGCGCGCGCATTCATTGTACAGAACAAGCGATTTCTACCACCTGAATTATGATTCACCCCCTCTCCCCCGTAGAAAAAAACCCGCGAGTTGTTTGGGGATCAACTACCGCCGCCCGTGGTTATTTCCTCCTTCGGTTGAGTCTCGACTGACCAAGAATCTTTCGCTTCGTTGACGGGGCCGTAAACCTCGCTCTGTTGAATTCATTTGGGAGAGTACTTTGCATTACCTGGCGTACGGTACGGTATTCCGCTGGGGAGAGAGCCCTTCTTTGGGCGCTTGTGTATCGTTGCGATCGAGCCCTTAGCCTAGCAGCCCTCCCGCAGACAGTGTATCGTAGCAGGGTGTCGAGGGCGGATTGCTATAGACGCGCTGTTTGCCACCTCTGCATTAATTTCGGTGATTATATCGTGTAAGTACGTGTGTTTGGTGTTTGTTGCCCTGTGTGGGCACAGTGCCCCGCTGGAGGAGACGAAAGAACGGCATGTAGGCGGGCACGGCCAAGGATTGGAGGAATCTCTGCGCCCGACCCGGCCGGTCTCCAATCCTTGGCAGGACGCGTTAGCGTTTACCTTCGCAGCAAACGCGCGCGAGAGAGAGGAGCTCAGAGAGAGTCAGTGAGAATCGGAGTGCGGTGCGGGTTGGTGGTGTTCATTTCTCGTTCTGCTCAACAGTCGTGTGTGGGACAAGAACCGAGGTTCGGAGGAAGGAGGATTTTCACTAAAATAAATTCTTTCGTATCATCATTGTTGTTTTAGATTTTGCTTCGCCGCCTCTCCTCCCCTTACAACCCCTCATTTTTATTGTGGTGCTACTCGAGAGAGGGCTTTCTATAACCGCCCTTTTAAATCAATCATGCCCAAACACTCGTTCTACAAGGAAAAACTCGGCTTCGATCCGACGCAGTCCAGTGAAAATGGAATTCGGGACGGACATCACACCGGAGCGGACTTCAAGACCTACGGAGGCTACGAAGAGTCCCTGTCTAAGTTCAAAGGTATTGTCTACACCCTCAACATCTACCACCTGATAGGTATGGGCCGGCCGCGTCACGTGCATGCATAACTGCTGTAGTAGTGGCTGCACGTGTGTGGCGTCTCGTCCAGCTTGCATGGAAGCGGGCAACAACAACATCGAAAAAGAGAAAAAATGCTGACCCACCCATGAGAGGGATTTCCTTCCTTCCTTAGTCATTACAGTTTCTTAGTTGCAGTTAAAAAGGAAGTTGACTGTATCGCGCGTAATTACTACCTCGTGTATAGTCAGGAAACTTAAAATATAAATATTAGCTGTCTCATTATATACACAGTGTATTAGCACAGGGGTCGATGTGTTGGTCACACGAGTCAAAACGTTATACAATTACTAGATTACAACGCTGTGTATATATATGTATATATATATATATGTATATATATATATATGTTATATATATGTATATATCTATATATATATAATGTTGAAATATACCCCAGCACGAGAAATACGGACTACACACTGATAACACAGCAATTACACACTAAAATTAGGGGGGTCTTGTACAAACCAAAGACCGCGGGAACATCTTGGAAGAAATAATGAGAGATTAATGTGCTCTGGGCTATTCGCTTATTACACAGGGTTTTGCCTCAGACCTCAACTGGATTCCACTCTCATGGGTATATTCCGAGATGGGCAGCTCTATTTAAAAGGGTGCTTGCAAGACACGGCATTCCTACCTTCTCTTCAGTTATTCTTTGTTTTTGTTTTTTTGTTTTTAACGTTTGTATAAACGATGTTTTTAATACGTTGTTGTATTTCGATGACTAATATTTGGACTTTGGTTGATTTACTTTCCTTTTAACATTTTTCTTGGTAATATTTGTTAAATAAGAAATGTAGATGGATAGTAAAACCTAATTGAGAAAGTGTAATTAATAAGGCTATAATATGATAGTTAGAATAATTTAATATATATATATGGTAGGGAACAGCTATAAAATAAGTTTTTTTTAAATAAACTCAAGTATGTATAAAGTGAATTAATAAAATTGGGTTTCATAATAGAGAACTCCACTCGTTAAAAATGATTTAGGAAATGACTTTGAAATATCGATACTTGCAGGAGGGGGGGGGATTCTGAACTCAATGATGTTTCTGCAAATTAATGTCTTTTCATTAACGTTTCGACTTAAATTTTCTAAGAGATTTTAAGGTGAGAAACGGTATGACATACCCACATTTATTACCTACTATAGACTATTTATGCCCAGTTTATTCGGGTCACGAGATTTTTCTCGTAGACCATCATCCGCTCCGTTTCTTCGAAAGTGGTTTTAAAATGCTTTCATTCTGAACTACTTCATATCAGCTGACTGAAATTCCCCCAAGTAGCGACAGACCTTATCAAAGGCGGGCGATAAGTTGAGAAGTGCCAGCTAGGGCCATTATTATTTTCATGGCACCAAAAATGTCTAGTTTTTGTTTTTTTTAACCAGGATTTTGACGCAGTATTAGGTACTAGTGTGTGTGTATATATATATATATATATATATATATTGTGTGTGTGTGTGTGTGTTCAGATATGCAACAAGAGAAAAAGAAAGTAGCGTCAGTGAGTACTGAGATTTTGGAGTGACACACAAGGTCACTGGAAATGAAGTCATCATTACTTTGCGAAAACAGTCCATTTTCGAACTTAAATATAGAGTAAATACAGTCGTATATTCCTTTTTTATTTACTTTACATAAAGAGTATAATGTTACTATCGTTGTAGGACCGAGGTTATTGCATGATCGTAAGCTGCGAAATGTGTAGAAATTATTTTTAGTGGCGTAATTTTAATTGTGTGTGTGTGTGACTAAATAATTTTAGAATTTGCACACAAAAAAGTGGCACTTGTTGCCTTTAGGCTACTTTTCAAAATCATTTAAGTGCCAAACTTTTACTTAAAAAAGGGGAATTCGAATTGTTCAAGATGTAAAATGAGATGCAGAATAGTTTGATATATATATATATATATATAATAAAACAATTGTCCACACCAGGGTTCGAACCCGAGACCTCTTCATTAGGAGCTGAGAGCGTTATCACCACACAGCGACGAGGGAGAAGTTAATGCAACTTGTTATATATTTAAACAACCGTGGAAACTCATAACGCTTTCGTGACTCCACTCAAGAGGTCCCGGGTTCGAATTTTGGTAGGGCGATAATTGTTTCGTACAAAAACGGCATGTGCTCATGCGTGTTATTTTACACACACACACACACACACACACACACATATTGAATTGATAATTTTTTAACACTTTTTGAGTTGTAGCTCAAAAAAGGCTTTTATTGGACCATATAATTAAGCGTCGAGCTGCTCTCTTTGAAATTCATCTGATAAGATAAAAATATTTTACGATATTTCGAAGATCCACAGATGATATGCCACATACCCCGAAGGATGGCAATGAACCATATAGGAAGGGGATCAACAGTATAGTGCGGTATGTACGAATGATACTGTATGTATGTATGTATGTATGTATGTATAATTGTATATATATATATGGAATCGTATATTATAGTATACGCTGGTTTGGACTTAGTTGGGGCTTAAATGGGAGGAGTGTAGGAATTCCTCTACTAAGAGCCACATTTGACCTATGAAAGGTCAGAAAGATATTTATCGATCGAATACAGCTGAGAGGATACAGAAGAGAGACTTTTACCCAAACAAGGAAGACTGAATAGCCGAATTTGCTGGAAAAAAATACCTCGCAAGTGTTAAGTTCATATAAGGTTAAAGGAGAAAACTATAGCTTGAAACAGTTTGAATTTGTAACTGGAAGGTTTTGATAGATTTACTGGTGATGTCTGGATTTAGAATATAAGCTAATGGCTGACAGTGATTCACTTATGTTTTATTTTATTTTATTTTTTAATTTTTAAAGTTTTTTTTATTTTTTTAGTGTGTGTGTGTGTTCCGTTATGAAAACATTAAGAAGTTAGTGAGGTAACACGGTATTGACATGCATACAACATGTTGAAACACGTTTAAGTGTTAAGTAATATATATACACACTATATATATATATATATATATATAGTATGGAGGATAATGAATACCTGGTCATTCTATTTTCGAAGAGGGTATGTCAAACGCGTGACCCATAATACCTGGTAACAGAATTTTGTCGGTGCCACCTATTAATAGCCGTGCGTTTGCGGGTTCGAACCTTTAAACCGAGGATTGATGTGGCGACATACCATTTTCAGAGAGAATATCCGGTTGAGGCTGACACTTCCTGCTTTATACCTTTTGAATGGGTCGATTAGGGTTAGAACTTGGGTCGGTTGGGAGAAGGAGTGAAAATGCTACCAAGAGGAGTTGCCGATTCGTATTTATTTTTTAAATTTTAAAAATTTTAAAAAACTTAAAAAAATTATTATTTTTAACGAAACTACTTAAAAAGTGACTCAACGCTGTTTAGAAATGTTGACATTGTATCTAATTAGATACATTTTTTTTAGATACTAAGTGTAATGCATTTGTATTTTATGTACATAGGACTATACTAAGGTGGCATTGAAGCTAAGATTTTAAGAGTAGATATTTATATACTTTTTATGTAATAAGGGCTTCACCTTTTTCCCGATTTTGTATTATAAATATAAAAATTGAAATTCTCATTATTATTATTATTATTATTATTATTATTATATTATTATTATTACTGTAAATCGTTCATAATTTATTCTCATACGGGATATTTAGAGTGTAGTGTTAAAGAGCTTAAGAGATGAACAGTCTCGCGTTCACAGTTTAGGCCTAAATGAAGAGAGAGATGGAATTTCACTTCAGTGCGAAGACATGAGACAAAACACGCGTTTTTGTTTTTCTGGACCGTTTCAGGAAGAGGAAGGGTTCGTTTTTACATCACAAAATAATACTTTTGAAACCTAATTATAAACCAGTGTGTTCGTTCGGAGGATATGATGCCGTAGCTATTAGCGGCACGGTGCCAGGGAAGGGATCGCGTGGCACTGTCAGGTTATCCACATTAAGTGCCAAATATTCTAAAAAAATTTTTACTTGTTTTCGAGTGGAAGAACTGATCGAATGCTTGCTTAAATCTTTCTTCTTTGATGGATTTTAATAGTCATAAAATTGTTCTTTGAATCGCAGTTGGAAATAGTGTAGCATATATATATATATATATATATATATATATATATATATATATATATATATATATTAAAATAACATGTATATAAAATGTTACGTGACATTTTCTAAATAAATTGTAACAATTAGTTTTTGGCTTAGGTTAATTTTACACTAAGTATATATTTATGAATCATCAGATATTCTTTATAAGTGTGTGTGTGTGTGTGTGTGTTTTTTTAAAAAATTTCAAAACGATTGGGTAATCTTTCCTTATCGATCGTCATTAACAGGTGTAGGATATCCGATGCCCAAGTGACGTGTATACAATCAATACTATATATATATATATATATATATATAGAAAGAGACATTGCAAACATAGAAGTCGCCCATACACAGGAGACAGGACTTTTACATCTAATATAAAACAAACGAAAAATGAAGACCAGTGATCACGACTACAGCCCTTGGAAAGAGGACATGAACAATACGTAATAATGTACTTATAGAAGATACTCGAGGGATATGTCCCAAACTTTAGAAATGAAATAAAGATATGTAGGAATGAGAGGACATGGTAGAATGTTTTATTCCAGCAGCTGCGGGGTCATGAGACGGGCCGCATTGGTTGACGTGAGAGTTGCGTAAGCTTTATGCCCCTCCTGGGGGAATGGGGGGGGGGGAGCCATGGAAAGGAAGATGGAGAATAGTATCAGAATAACGTGCTACCAAAAAGGACAACGCACCAAGCCACCTAGCTTTAAATATAAACTCGACTGGTTTCTGCGTTAAGTCCCTGACCAACCGGACCAGGATGAGAATAGACAGCAACACTCTCTCTCATCAAATCCTCCCTCAAATGAGGCGGAATGCCGCAGATGGGTCGAACGCGAGTCGATCCCAAACATTTGTTCGAAGCCAACAAAAATAAGCCAAAATGAGTTACACATTCTATGTATTTTGTTTATTAAATATAGTTCATTTCGTATTTATGCCATTTTCCCCAAATACATTTAAACCAGTTTACGAAATTTATTTGTTTTTGAAGAATGAGGATGATATTGTGTTTATGGCGTGACATTAATATTATATATATATATATATATATATATATATATATATATTAATATATATAATATTTTAGTTAGTTGTTTCTACTGTCAAAGTGGGTTATTTTATTTTTAAAATTATCCCAACGTGACCCCTTTTACCAAATGCCTTTCGCATTACTTAACAATTATTCGCCTGTCCTCTGATCAGTAATACGAAATGGTATTAATAATATTATCGTACTAGTAATTTGTGTACGGTATCCAAAAACCCAGTTGCTCTGGTACTGTTTATCGTAGGCACTGTACCTATACATGGCCTGTAACAATTATTATAATTTTATACCAATTTTAATTGTATAACAAAGGCCTAACCAATGTTATATATATATATATATATATATATATATATATATATATTATATATATATATATATATATATCTATCCTCCCTTTCATTGCTTGACTACACAGGAAACGTCATATCTTTTTTTTTGTCACCGCGTCGTTCGTCGAAAGATTATGGTTGCCAACGCTCGACTCCTAAGGTAAAACCATGTGTTGAAGAATGTCATGCCCCCATATACAGATGGGTGCCATACAAATGGAAGGGGAGGCGAGAATGAAGGCACTAGTTTAATTACCTCTCCTCCCCTTTTCTTGGGTTTTAGTGTGGCACCGAGGTTGGAGACTCCCCCTTGTGCCACATCTGTTTTGAGTGTATCGTTAAATTACAGAATTTGGTTAATAAGACTTTTATTAGTGACGCTGATGGATATTTATTGACACGCATATGAGGGGTTTTGTCACCCCCCTCATTCGTCAGGTAGGTTGGGTTGCGCATAGGATTTAATGCGTTATCCATCTGTGTTTCTGTATTAAGTCTGTTAATCTGTTTGCCGCTGATATATATATATAATAAATATATATATATATAATATATATATATATATATATATATATATATATATTATATATATATATAATTTTATATATATATATATAATGTTTATGAGCCCTGCGTATAAACGAAAATTTTTGTATTGTGGTAAAGGGAATCATGAAGTGTGAAGCTCAAATAATGGATTCTTTCTTCGCCATTTTACAATTTAATTAAAGTATAAATGCCTTTGAGTTTAAAAAAAACTAGAAAAAGTTACAACCCACGAACTAAATTGTCAAGGTCTGCTTTTATAGAACCGTGTATAAGAGTGGTTTGTGAATAGGGAAAATGTCATGCGAAATAGTTGGTTTCCCTCGTACTTAATTTTATAGGCTTTTTATACGTATCGGAAGTTATCCGTGTCATGGAAATGCTTGTTTATATATAATATTGTGTGTGTGTGTGTGTGTGTGTGTGGTTTGTGTGTGAAATCTCACATTAACAAAAGAACAACAAAAGCCATACTGATTATATATATATAAAAAGGGTGGCGGCAAAAGTAACGCCCTTTTAATAATTGTATCTTTATAGTTTTTACAGTATAACCAACCACAAAATTAATTAAATTCCAGTTATTTTTTAGTTTTTACTGAGAAAGTACTTATTATTTTTTTTAAAATGCTATTTTTCTTAACCTTATTATTTCTCTTAAAATGCTGTAATTGATTTTTTCCTTCAATAAAAGAGAATAAACTAAAAAGGGCGTTACTTTTGCCGCACCCGTTATATATATATATATATATATATATATATATATATATATGGGAGAATAATGGTGATAATGATTATTATAATTGTCTGTTTGTTCTATGTTCGATTATACACGTCCAGACGGCTAGGATAATTAATCTGTCCCGAATTTAGTATGCGCATTAAGGGAAACCAGAGAAGGTTTTAGTAAAGCACTCGACCCTTCCAATTCCGCCGCCCCTTTAATTGTGTTTCAGGAGCTTTTGCTGCGCAAGGTGCATCGGGCATTTCAGTATACATATAATATTATATATACAGGGTGTCTCAGAAGTTCTGCCCTAAAGGTTAATACGTTGTACATTATGAGACAGGACTTTTGGGACAACCTGTATACTACAGTATAATGTCTGGTGTAGAGAGATTTTATACAACGATTTATTGAAATGAAGAGAAATAAAGAACGTTCTAACTATGATGTACCGTTTATTAAGTACCAAAATATGATAGTACCTGAAAATAACTTCATTTAATTTTGGTTGATCAATCTCATTTTCTGGTGTGTTCCCGTTTCATGCCACCCCTATTCTTATTTACCACTTCTCCACTTTGTTCTCTACTTCTATTTTGGGCTAACCTGGACTGGGTCTTACGGTCTTTGTTAGCCTGTAACTCTCTATCACTCTGTATCTGTAAGCTAATGGTAGGTTACGACATTGATTGGAAAAGTAATGTAGTTTTCTATGATGATATCATGACATCCCACAAATGAAAACTTTTGTGTGTGTGTGTGTGTGTGTGTATGTGTGTGCCTTTCGCGTTTAACTCCAGTAAGATCATTTTTCTACAGTCTTGACACCTCTTGCCATAGGCTTCCCCCTTCCCCCCTCCCTTCGAGACTCGAGAGATCCTTCGAAGCGAGAATTTCAAGTTTTTATGTGATGATGTCGTTTTGAAGGTATAATGGTAGATTAAGTTGTAGGCCACGGCCCCACGGGGGCAGGTTTAGTCGAACTGGTTTTTCTTTTTTTTCAGCCTCCTTCCGAATTTGATGTTGAATACACCAACGACATTATTTGCCATTGGGTTGTTAGCAGTGTAGTAACCTTTGGTAAGGTGCTGCTGCGAAGGTATATAGGTTACACCTTTCCTTTAGTTATACCCCTTGGCATTTGGCATCAGGTGGGTATTCCCGGTGCTGATATTAAATCAAAATTAACGTTTGATGAAATCTTCATTCGTAGAATCTAAACTCTCGTGGAAATAATAATGATGATAATATATTTCAAGAATGGTTCCTTAATACATCTGTTCATATTTAATTTTTAGGGTAATTTTTCGTGTAGGTTGTTGTTACAACTCTTAAATTATCGTTTAAATAAAATTCATATTTTAGAAATCCCGTCAGTGTTTTACGCAAGTTCTACAGGGTGTCCCATAAGTCCCAATCGGTTATAATTAAAGCGAAATCCATCTAGCGGAGCTCATACTGACGTAATCGCTTACTAAGGAAAGAATATTTTTGGAGATGGTTAGATTTTCCACTTTAGAAATCTTTATCGCTTATTCAAACTTATTATAAACTTTTTACTTCGTTTAATTTTTTGTATTTTCGCTTTAATTATAACCGATTGAGACTTACGAGCCACCCTGTAGAACCTCGTTTATAAGAACTTAGAACAGACATTGCTCGACCCATATAAAGAAAGTACACTTATATTGCTTCAAATAAAAAATGCATTTGTCCGCATGTATGTACGCGAATAGCTGCAAAAGGGCAAGAATAAAATACTTATTGGCTCTACGAACACTCAAGAATGTCGTTCATTTTTAAATTTTATTTTTTTTTAAATTTTTGAAATTATGATTAACTTTAAAGACGATTTTTAATTAAAATATTAACATAACGCGATTTGTTTTGAGTCGACGATTTGAATGTATTATTAATGACTGTGTCCAACGTTAGTTACTACAAATGGCTAAATTTTATGGAGTCTTCAACTGTGGTCTGGGCATCAGAAATGCAAATAGGCAAATAACGAGTTATATATATATATATATATAAACCCGCAGGTTTTTTAAGTACATTTTTCTCGTCAGATAGATCTAGATTTCGTACACACACACACACATATATATATATATAACTTTGGTTTAGCTTCCCCCCGAATTGTTCATTCTGACGAAGGTCAAGCTTGTCACTCCACTTTAGACCTACACTTTAACGTGGAATCCGAATCACGCACCACGAGCAGCCAAGCGTCTTAACCGCTAGACTACCCAGGGGTATCCATTTATTTACCAACTAATTTCTTTGTGTGAAAGGATGAACAGCTGGGTTTTGCTGCGCGCCGCCTGCCGTCACCAGGTCTCGATCCCGGGGCCGATGGATTCATAGTCAGCGACGCTAACCACTACACCGAGGCGCATATATATATATATATACACACATATACACACGGTAGTAATTATAAATCCAGTTTGGATTTTCAATTTGTAGAATTAAACCATTTTAACAATTAAATTACCAAACTCGATAAATGTCAGATGTATGATGAGGCAACTTAAAAACATTTTCTCTATGATTTGTACCTCCAGTGGAACAACAAACGATGCCCTTGGGCATCATCGGGCATGCGCCTTCACTGTTTAAATTTATTCGTTAATAAACGAAAAGAAAGCTCAAAAGGATCTTTCGTTTTAATGACATTCCTCTTCAGTCGTGAACTTTCCTCTCAATGAGTTCTGCTCTTTATACACACACACACACACACACACACACACACACTCGTATATCCCATATAGATGTTAGTCAAAGAGTGTAACCAGCCATTACGCGAAATGGCTGAAATTCCACCTTGGTCACTTCGTGAAATGGCTAAAATGACTTTTGTCATGAATTCATAGAAATAACAAACATCACAATAAAATTGGAAACCTTTATTTAACTAACTAAATCTGCTAAAACATGCATACATCCACAGGTCTGTTCAAATAAGTGAGAAACGCTCTTCAAATACATATTTGAACACATTTGAGTTTTCAATATAGAGGTTTTCAAATACTAACCGGGCCTTCAATGTTATTCTGATATCCGCCATTAAAGGCCCGGTTAGGTCAACTGTATGCCCTTGACAAGTGGTTTGGTTAAGTGGGTTATTTTCTTTAAAACTAACGAAAATAACACAACTTCACCTAACGAATTGTCAAGGGCATACAGTTGACCTAACCGATCAAATGATCTCGTACGAAATGATCAAGGTGAAATTTCAGCCATTTCGCGTAATGGCTGAAGATTTTAGTCATTTCGCGAAATGACCAAGTGAAACAGCCATTTCGCGAAATGACTAAAAGTTTCAGCCATTATGCGAAATGGCTGGTTACACACTTTCACTGTACACACACACACACACACACACACACACACACACACACATATATATGTATATATATATATATATATAATAGGGATGAATGAATGATACAAACCCACAACGAAAAAGAAAAAATTATTCCAAATCCTTTCCTGTATTCAGCAGCACACCTCGTCAGGGAATTGTGGGGTTATATATATATATATATATATATATATATATATATATATATGAGGTTCGTTTTAATATAATTGCCAGCAGGACATCGGGAAAAACTGGTTTCATTATGCTGCGTTGCCGATATTTTGGATTCCGATATATATTCGTTGTCGTATTGGCATGCTGCTTGTTCCGTTCTCCGTTTATAGAATGAATGTGAGTGACATCGTGTTAATACTTCACTCAGGATTTGCTCGATTTTGTGTGGGTGTGTGTGTGTGTGTGTGTGTGTGTGTGTGAACGATTCTGTCAACTTCTGTCAACGGTTTTCTCCCGATTCGTTCATTTAGATGAAGGTTGGTTGGTCTTTTTATTTTACATTTGGGAGTAGGAGTGGTGATGTACAAGTTCAATAAAGGGGAATTCGGATCACGCCTCTGTCAAGGAAGACCCAAAGGAAATAATTTTATTATTTAAATCTGAAATCACGAACTCCGATCCGGGACTCGAACCCGCTTCCTTCTAACTGACAACCTGATGTCTTAACCATTAGTGTATATATACACACACCTCGTTAACCTTGTTGATGTTCCGTGTGTTGGTCTCTTTTCACACTAAGGTCAAGCTGGTGGCCCCGCCTCTTGGCTTTGTGGAGGAGCGAGTTGTTTTCTTGCGCTCTCAACCGCACATAGCAAAGTACACCCGCCTCATCTGGTACCGTCCTGAGCCAGGCATCTACTCTTCTCTCGAAGACCAACTTTGTCCCCTGTAACGTTTCTGAGGTTTTTTGGAAGCTGGTTAAAAAGTCATGGTCCCCTGACAACCAAGCTATTTTCCTTCAGTGTTGAGGAGGTCCCTTGTCGGGCCTTTAATATGGGAACACTACACATTCTGCCTTTCCTCTTTTCCAGCGTTGTTTGAATGGTAATTGGGTTTAGTTTTAGGTTTGGTACCAGTTTTTTGATCATTTTGCATATGTAGATTATGGTGTATCTTTCTTTTCTTTCCAGGCAGTACAGATTTAGTTTACGTAGTCTTTCCATTAGCCGAGTTCTTTGCAGCCATCAATCTTTGCTGTGAATTTTCTCTGCGTTTCTTCTAGTTTATTAATTTCTTCCTTTTTATATGGGGACGTCAAAACTGGGCAGTATTAAAGTTTTGGTATGATCAGTGTTCTCAGAAGGGGAATCATTACTGTCTTGTCCCTCTTTTTTAGCGTTCTTAGTACCTGTCCCGCGACTCTCTCTGCTTTGTTTATTGCTATCTGATTTTGTCTCGAATTTGGCATCATCGGTCATTATTACTCCCAAGTCGATCGCTTTCGTATTTCTCTGAATTTCCCGTCTATCTGGCGCATAATATGCAGTCTGTTTAAGTTCCTTATTTCTACCATATCTGAAGAACTGAAATTTCTGTGTTTAATGTCATATTGTCGTCTTCTGACGATTTGTATATTTTGTTCGTGTCCCTCTGCAGGGCCTCCACTTCATTTGCAGCCCTGATTTTTCTGCTGATCTTTGTATCGTCCGCGAAGGATGTTACTATACTGTTGCTGTTTACTCCACTGTCTATGTTTGTTAGCATGATAATGAACAGGAGTGGGGCCAGTACTGTACCTTGTGGTACTTAGCTGCGTACTTCCGATTCTGATGATGATACACCTTGAATTTTGACGACCTGTAGACGTTCTCTGAGGAAGTTGCAGATCCATTTTCCCACTTTGCCTGTTATTCCCATATGTTTCATGTTATGTGCTATTATACCGTGGTCGCATTTGTCGAAAGCTTTAGCAAAATCAGTGTATATGATGACAGTTTTCATTTCCTTCAAGTGCATCTAGGATATTGTTATAATGCTCTATAAGTTGTGATAGGCACGATCTTCCTGATCGGAATCTGTGCTAATTTTCGTTGAATCTTTCCAGTGTCTCCAAGAAGTCATAGATTTTCTTTGACAATTCTTTCAAATATTTTGGTGAGGTGGGACGTCAAAGACACTGGTCTATAATCCTTATATATATAATATATATATATGTGTATATATGTATATATATATAATAATGTGTATATATGTATATATATGTATGCATATGTATGTGTATGTATGTATGTATGTATGTGGTATGTATGTATGTATGTATGTATATATATGTATATATATGTATATATATGTATAAATAAAATAAAATAAAAAAATAAAATAAATAAGAGAGAGAGACGCCTTTTGGTTTTTACATAACTTTTTGATTTGAAAGTCGGTAAATAACAACGATATTGAATCAATGTAGTCCTATTTAAAATATTATTGCTTTCCTCTTTGTATTTTATACAGTAAAGCTGACACACGTTCTGGAATTCTATTGATGAACTTTGCCATTTGTTCCTGAGGACACACACACACACACACACACACACACAGGGTGGCGCAAAAACCGCGCATCATAGGCATTTTCACTTGATTAATTTTTTTTTTTTTTTTTTTTTTTTTTGTAGGGGATGGCTGCGAAATTAACAATAGATGAGACTGAGAGTTTGGTTTTAATGTATGGAATACCAGGTACAACAATCAATGAATTGGCACAGAATTTAAATTTTGCACCGATTCATCGATTTGTTGTACCTGGTATTCCATGCATTAAACCCAAGCTCACCCTCTCGTCTATTGTTAATTTCGCAGCCATCCTCTACCTAAAAAAAAAATATATATATAATCAACACTGAAAATTCCTATGATGCGCGGCTTTTGCGCCGCCATATATATATATATATACAGGGGTTGGACAAAATAATATGAACACCTTGATAAATGGCGGTTTTTATTCTTAATATGGAGTTGGTCCTCTTTTAGCGGCAATAACAGCTGCAATATGTCGGGGAATTGATTCATACAGCTTTTGGACAGTGGCTAGAGGAATACTGAGCCATTCTTCGAGCAAACCCTGCTCCAGTTCCTCCAAAGACGCCGGCGGTGGGAATCGGCTTCTGACCTGCTGCTCCAACTGACACCACAGATGCTCGATAATGTTAAGATCCAGGGATTGTGGAGGCCAATCCAAGCATTCTACTTCACTAACATGCTCTTCAAACCAGTTTTTAACGACCCCAGCAGTGTGGATTGGTGCATTATCATCCTGGAAGACGGCACCGCCATTGGGAAACAGCGTTTGGACCATGGGATGGACCTGGTCAGCCAATATTGACAGATAGACCTGGGCGTTAACCCTACCATGCAGTACTACAGCTGGGCCAAGAGTATTCCACGATATTGCTGCCCAAACCATCACAGATCCGCCTCCATGCTTAACGGTTGGGGTCAGGCAGTCGGGGTCATAAGCATCTTTAGGCTATCTCCAGACGTAAACTTGACCAGAACATGGAAATAGCGTAAAGGAGGATTCGTCGGAGGAGACTACATTCTTCCACTGGTCCACTGACCAATTCTTATGGTCATTACACCATTTTCTGCGCCGCTCAATGTTGATGTGCGAAAGGAAGGGTTTGGCAATTGCAGCCCTCCCATGGTATCCAGCTCCATGGAGCTCGCGACGTACAGTTCTGGTCGATACCGGGCTTGCAAGATGCTGGTTAAGCTCTGCAGTCACTTTTGGAGCTGTGGTCTTATGGTTCTTTGTCACAATGCGCTTTAGCACCCGGCGGTCTCGATCACACAGCTTCTTCTTGCGTCCACTATTGCATTTGTCGGTGCTTGTCTTTCCATGGTTTTGGTATGCAGACATGACCATAGACACAGTTCCTCTGGATACATTGAACATCTGAGCAGTTTTCGTCACCGATGCACCAGCCATCCGCGCTCCGACAATTTGCCCTCTTTGGAAGTCTGACAGTCTTTCATAACTGCTAATTCATAATTCACTCAGATCTGTAAAAACAACGTGAGGGTTATAACATGATGTATACACTCTCTGTTACGCATTTAAATAGGTTTGCCAGTCATTTGACCGTTTACTTTGTGTCTGAGCAGTCCGTAAAGATAACTGGTGAAATCGGCGGGTGTTCATATTATTTTGTCTAACCCCTGTATATATATATATATATATATATATATATATATATATATATATATATATTATATATATATATGCACTTTCCACCTTCGGCTCCCCAAGTGTGCATGTAGTTTTTCATTATCTCTTCCTTGTTTCATATTTTTCTTATCTTTTATCAGTGTCGGAATATATTATTTTTCATTATGCGTTCTTTCTCTCTGTTTTGGGGGGTTTAACCACTGGTGTAACGGCAAAGGCGATATGGCGGACGGGACCAAGAACGTTACGTGGGATTCGAAGCATCTATGGATTGCAACATCATCCGAACCCAGAGAACAGTCGCTCATCCAACTGCTGAACAGATCCATCGTCGCTTGACCTCGCTGATCGAACGGGAAGCAGTGTTCCCACGTGGTCACGACGTAGCCCGTCGACAGTTGAACGGAAGTACATCGAATAATAAAGGACGGAATGTAAGAAAGTAGCATAGGGAAAATATGAAAGTAGTGTACGTTAGTAGTAACAGTACATCGGGAGGAAAAAAAAAGAATGGATAATCCAGTGTAAAGGACAAAGAACGGGAAAAAATTAAGGAGAAACGATAGAATATACCATCAATACCGGAAAATAAAAGAAATATACGAAAGGTTTGGGTGGTTACGGGGGTCCACGGTAAGGTCCCCTCCCCATGTCACTAAAACAAGGAGTGCCGCACACGAGCCCAATTCAGCCACTTGAGAAGAAGGAATTATTTTATTCCATCCAAATTAGCTTCATTTTCTTACTTACACAAGAATGTGTGTGTGGTGTGTGTGTGTGTGTGTGTGTGTGTGTGTGTGTGTGTGTTGTGTGTGTGTTATTTGCATATCATTATTACATTTACGAAAGGCGCTCATGCGTGTAGTGGAAATTTGATTAGGCATAAACAGAAGCGTGTCTATTTTTTTAAAGTTCAAGGAAGAAACTATATGTATGTATGTATGACAGCTGTTAATAGATTAAGTCAAAAGCAGAACAAAGGCTTAACTACCACTTACAAAGCACCGTTTATGTATATATTATATAAAATGTTTGTAATTATTTTATTTTTGTTTTTACTTTCGATTTTAAATTGTAACAGTGTAGACGTAAATGGTCAAAACTTTTTTTTTTTTTTTCTTATCTCCAAATAGTATTTGAAAGGATAATTAGTCTTTTGTTTTACATTTTTAAATGGGAAGTTTTTATTTACATTTACTATTTTGGGGTAATAATCTATTTTGCCATTCGTCATTCTTCAAATTTGTTTACATTAATTTTTTTTTTTTTTTTTTTTTTTTTTTTTTGCACATTCGTGAAAAAAGTTCGCCGAAAAAAATTTAAAATTTTTGTAAAGTTTAATTAAGGAATTAATAATGAATGGGTTTTAGATTTTAAATTTTTATTATGGCCTACAGAAATAATAATAGTCAAAATAAAAACCATATTACCAATTATTAATTTTTTATGCTTTTTAGAAATTTATTTATTTTTTTGGTGGGCAAACTTAATCCGAAAATGTACGCTTTCGAAGGAAGACAATTAAGTAATTTTTTGTTCCCCTGAGGGGGTGTCATTTATTTTGTTGTATAATATATATATTTTTGTTTTTAAATGCGTTTGTTTACGATCTGAAATGCCTCAATAGGGCCTAGAGAAAAATATATCTTGACAGCGTATTAATAGGTTAAATACCCAATGGGGTTAAGCATGATATGCATAAGTTTCACACACACACACACACACACACACACACATCACTAATACGAACAAATTAAAGTTCTTTTTGCAAAGAGTTGAGACTAATTGACTGGCTGTAGTTTGGATGTAAAGGCTTCTCTGAAAAGATTGAGATTTAAATCTGTTCCTTTGAGCAAACCATTGTCAGGTTTGTTGTGTTTAGCTGTTCAAGGGCAAAGATTTTATATATATATATATATATATATATATAATTCCTTAAATGTATTTTCCGCGTTTTGTGGTTTTAAGTTTAATTTACAATAATGAAAAATTTGCCTTTTTGAAAGTGCCAATTACAAGTGGCTTTACATTAATTTCCTGGCACTGGAATGAGAAAGTAAATGAAGTGCCATGAATGATTTATGGTAGAGTCTGATTAAACTATTTGTTGCTGACCGAATATGGAACCCGTGTATGGAATATATAATATATATATATATATAATATATTATATATATATATATATATATATATAGGGTGTCCGAGAATTATCTGTACAATTTTTTGGCTGTTATTAAAAGTCAACCATGAAGTGTAGAAATTCCAGTGTTGTCCCATTTTACAGAGAATCTCATTAATTTTTTTTCTGATACCAAGTTTTGACAAGTTTTTTAGAAATTCCAGTGTGTGCGAAAATTATCTGTACAATTTCATCTTTTAATAAAATTCTTGACAACACACGTAAAATTCTTAAACAAGATTATTTAGAATCTGTATTTTCAAAGGTTTCTTTATTAAAGTAACGTTGTTACAAACATTCGATATGTGCACCATCAGTGATTCGCAAAACATCCAATCGATAATCCAAATGTTGCCATGTACGCTGCAGCATATCCACATCAATTCGCTCAATAACAGCTGTGATTCTTGCTTTTTAAATCATCAATGTCTGTCGCCCGCGTATAAAAAAGAAAAAACTCGTCAAAACTTGTTATCAGAAAAAACTTAATGAGTTTCTCTGTAAAATGGGACAACACTGGAATTTCTACACTTCATGGTTGATTTTAATAACAGCCAAAAATTGTACAGACAATTCTCGGACACCCTGTATATATATATATATATATATATATATATATATATAATCTATCATCTATCGAGTGGCCCAAAAAAAAACGCCTTGAGATTTGAACATCAATAACTTCAAAAATATGCAGTTTACACTTCCAAAATTTACAAAACTTTTACCTTAATCTATTGATAAGCCATCATAAAAATTTCAGATCTCTACATAAAATACTTTTTTCACAGCTGAGGGAACAATGAGGTATGGTGAAAAAAACGAATATCATAAACTGAAAATTTTTTATTATTCACATCTTATCAACAAATACGGTATGATCAATATGTCCGCCGTCCTGCTTACAAACTAATCTTAACCTTTTCTTCCACGACATACATTTTCTGATTTCTGTTAGTTATTTTGTCCTAACATGCGAGTATTTTTTCTTTAATTGCATTTCTGTAAACTTTTCTGTTTGCCCTTCATAAATCTTCTATGCTAGTGTGTTCCATATGCAATAATCCATGGGATTGCAATCAGGTGATTGCGGGGGCCAGTCGTTTTTCCCACTGAAGTTGACTACATTCTACAGGGTGTCCCGTAAGTCTGGACCCATAGGGAAAAATAATAAAATTACAAAATAGTCCAAAAATTTATTTATAATATATTTTTTTATTATTTTTATTATTATTTTTATTATTTTTTTATTATGATCTTACTCCGCTGGAGTTTTATTTGTGGGGCCACTTGAAAGCCAAAGTGTACGAGGTCAAACTTCAGAACATTTTCCACCTTAAAGCACGCATTGTGGAGGCGTGTCAAGAAATTTCTGCGACTGTGATTCAGAAAGTGCTGTCGCAGTGGAGATTGCGTCTTCAACTATGTGTGCGAACAACGGCGGACACTTTGAACAGATTATGTAATAAATTTTTGGACTATTTTGTAATTTTATTATTTTTCCCTATGGGTCCAGACTTACGGGACACCCTGTATTGTAGATAATCCTGTGTGAACTTGCTAGTATGAGCTGTAGCACCATCTTATTGGAGTATGAAATCGTGTCCATAATACAGACGCCGACAATCAGGCAAAAGATTCTCCTCTAAGAGATTTACATAGATTTCTGAATTAATTTTTTTATTTTCTGAAATGAAATGAATTTTGGTCTTTCCATTCCACGATACACCTGCTAATACCATGATTTTTTTGGAAAACCGACTTGTCTGGTGGTAGTCTCGATGGAGAAATGTCTTTCTTACGCCGACCATAAACAACATCGTTCTGGGAGTTTCGAGCAATTTCGATAGTGAAATCTTTTTTCATCCGTAAAAACTATTTTTTTTTAACATCATTGGACGAAAATCTATCAAGCAACTTTTTACAACGAATTTTTCTTTTAGCTCTTACATTGCTGTCACGTCTTGAAACACGGATCCTTTTAAATGCTTTAAGTCCTACCGTTCTCTGCATTCTTTGTATGGAACTTCGACTGATACCTAAATTTCTTGCAATTTTCCTCTGAGAGCAGTGTGACCCAGGTCGATCCTCTTGAGATAGGCTCATCATTTCGATCATTGCTATATTGTCTTGAGTGTAAACTGTTTTAGGCCGACCACTTTCACGCTTCCGTGTCGTCGAACCAGTTGCTTTAAGTTTTTTAATTATTCTATTCATGGACGTAACGTTGCAAGTTATTCCTGGAAATTCCCTCAAAATTCTTGCCCATTTCATCTTTTTTCCAAGAAACACTTTTCAGTCACCGCTTTTTTACCGTTAGTTAGAACCATAATTTGAAGGGTAAGTTTAAAAAACAGTATTTGAGATGGGTGTAGCCTATATCATTTGACGTTTTTCAGAGACTAACAGATTATCCATAGGCTAAGGAAACTACTACAAGTCTTATAATAGTTGCCAGGTACAGCTATACACATCTAGGATTTATGATATTAGTTTTTTTCACCAGACCTCATTGTTCCCTCAGATGTGGAAAAAGTATTTTATGTAGAGGTCTGAAATTTTTATGGTGGCTCATCAATAGATTGAGGTAAAAGTTGTGTAAATTTTGAAAGTGTGAACTGCATATTTTTGAAGTTATTGATGTTCAAATCTCAAGGCGTTTTTTTTTGGGCCACCCGATATAAAACCAGTTCCCTTTTCGATTCAATTAAATTTTTTATTTACAAATACATTCAGAGTTTATAAGGTGAGTATAATTTCATTATACAGCGCGCACATATGCTGTATAAAATTTTTAACTGACTTTACCAAGCGTACATATTTACAGGCTTTACAGGTTTACCTTGTATGTATCAGTAAATCGGCTAAAAGGATAAGATTCGTTCACAGAAACTGGTTGATATATTGAATTAGTATTAAAATGAAGGGCGAATGGGTATGTGTAAGATACCCTGAGGGCGAATGGGTACGCATAAGATACCCTGTCAGTAGTCGGAGGTTGTTTATTGGTTAAAAAAGAATTTTATCCCTTTTTATACGTTGATCGATTGGTGAACGCATCACAGAGTGCCATTTGATACATTTTCAAAGGTTTTAATGTCTCCACAAGAAAGTAAGGCTTGGCACTCCACTCCAATTTTTTTGTCAGCGATTGTGAAATGTTTCTTTTCTTCTAAATGTTGTTTTCTTTCCTTAATGATCGCTTTTTGGTGCCATTAAGGGTCTGTAGTTCCACTAGCTGGTTTGTGGTGCCGTTAATAGTTATTGGCACTGTTGTGGTAACCAGGTAATGGTTACTATGGTCTAGAAGGGAAATTTGTTTGTAACTGATTTGTAGCGCCATTAAAGAACATGGAATGTTATTACTAAACCAATATTTAGTGGCACTGACGGATGCGTTGTGTCAGAAACCGATATGGGAGGACAATTATAAACCGATGTTAGTGTCACTTGTGTGCCACTAATTCGACATCAATGGCCAACAGTTCAACAGTTGAAAGGATTATCAACAGATAGGTTCGAGGTTTTTGTAAGTTTCGAAACTTCTCCTTTTCTGATACAGGCCACAGGCTGAAGTTTCTGAAGAATTTTGGGCACTACATTTTTTTTCAGTGACAGTGCAGTGCCATAGAACCATAAAAAATAAAAATGTAAAGCTGTAAAAATTATTTATATAATATACATTTAACATTTTGATGAAATGTCAGTCAAAGTAAAACTATATATATATAAATTATTATTATGAAATCATTCTCATCCATTTTTTTCATATTGACATTGTAAAAGGTCCCCCTCTCCCTCTCCTCCAACAAAGTCGTTTTCTTCTTGAACTGTTTATCGGATACACGATTTATAATAATGTGCTTTTAGTTACAGGCTATTGGAAACGGGATAATAATAGAAAGTGAATAAATAAATCTACAGTTATTACCATTGTAAATAGGTCTAATTTTGCCAATTTGGGTTTATTGATCTTTGGCATTGTACTCGTACTTCGTTAAGACGAATAAAGTTTTGTGAAAGACCCCCCTCCCCCCTATCTATTTTTGTCGGGTGGATCGGGTAGGGGGAACATTAAGTATTACGACGCATTATGCTTTTCATATCAGATGTAGAAACCTAATTTGGATTTAGTTTATATCTTTTATTTATTTATTTTATTTATTTTTATATTAATGATATGTCACAATGGTTCTCTTTAAGAAAGTTATTAAATTACCATTTATGGTATATTTTGGTACGAGTCGTACCAAATGTTTTATATAAAAATGTATTTTGACATATTCTCTGCTTCTGTTTACAGTTTGTTCGTGATGTATGTATGTAGCGTTTTTATGTACAGTTTTGGAATTAAGTTCGCATAGAATTATTCAAAATTATCAATTACTTTTTTGAGTGGAATTTGTTTCCATTTGTTTTTTAAACTGTCACCAAAGGAAGAGTAAAATATGTAATAAAAAATCGAATATTGTCAATTGGGTATTTTTTTTAAATGATTTTTCAAAAATCTTGTTTACGAGCGAACTTTTAATTTTTTCCAAAATTGGACACTTGTTTATAAAAGTTGAGATCTACTGGGTCAAGACTATTTGAATCGACTGTACGTGTGCGGATCTCACGAATGTATAAAGTTGGGACAAATTAAAAATTATAACTGTAAAAAATTAAAAAAAAAACGATAAATGGGTATGAGCCGCTTCAAGAGTGTCTGGCAAGCTTGAAAAATGTGGTCTTTAGAAAGGGACTAACTCCCTCTGCACACGCAAAAAAATTTTTTAAAGTAAGGACATTAT